>FIZR01002981.1:14644-45736 GCA_900060175.1 Ferrisia virgata
CGTAGCTAGCTGTAGACAGAGAAAGAAATAACGTGTCCAAAAAAAAAAAAAAAAAAAAAAAAAAAAAAAAACTACAAAAAGGTAGAAAAAAAATATAAAACGATAATAATCTCTTTGATAGAGCGACGGTGACGGCGGCGCAGCTCTACGAGCATAAGACCAAGAAGAAGAAGAAGAAGGGAAGATAGTAATTATATTTTTAATTATTAGTTATTTTTACCGACGCGACTCATTTCGAGTTTCACACAGAATGTGTGCTTTTTTACTAAAACACATAGCTCGCGAGGCTATCATAAAAACATGTAGGTAGAGAGAGAGGTATCTGTGAGCTAACATCGTCATAGTCATCCTCGTTACTATAGATATTATAGATGGGCCGGAGCGGAGGGCAGAACAGCACAGGTACGAAATACATATTAGGACCGTAGGTACTAGGTAAGAAATATCCTATACAACAGATAGAGAGAGAGAGAGAGAGAAAGAAGATAAAGAGGTGAAACAAGAGCATCGGCGTACTCATTGTAGGTATGTGTGTGTACAGGTGCGATAGAATCAAAGTGTCGTGTAGTACGGTAATTAAATAATACCGTTTAGAAGGTTTAATTGGATTGATGCGGCGTACTGGCCCAAGAAGTCGAGCAGAGTAGCAGGGAGAACACAGATACAACGAAAATTTCCAACTGGACAGGTTTTAATTAGCCGATAAACGGTCGAATTTCCGATGACCCTAGACCGGTAGCGGATATTAACAAGTAGATAGGAATGCCTTATTTCGTTTCAACTACCCCCTTTTTCTAGTCGGTTTTTTTTTTCTCCTTTTGACCCGAACCGAGTATAAGGCTTATATACCTTTGAGTGTTCAATCGCTGAGACGCGGGTTTAATTAATCGTTGTATCGTTCATGTTAAGGTAGCTTTTTCTTTCACCTTTCCTTCTATTTTAGTTGGGTATGGTCGCATAGTAATATCCGTATTAGTATTAGAAAAAATGTACATCAAGGTCCTGAGAACATTATTTATGGCTAGCAGGTTGGTCGAATTGAATTATGTCAAAATGTACGCTAGAAAAATTTTTAACTCTGAAAAAAATCTATTGAAAAGCTATCTAACGAGGAGGATTCCAGAATGCACGGAGAGGATTAAAAATTAAGTGGATCTTTCATGAATAGTTTTTTTAACCCAATCAAATCAGTGCAAAAAATGACAAAATAAAGAACAAAATTTATGGCCAAAATTTTTTTTGTAGGATTGTAGTGTATCACCCAGTGGTCTTCCGAAGCGATGTGGTGGGAAGGGGGAGGTGAGCTTCAAATTTACCATCCAATTTTATCGATTTTACCAACTTTCAAAATTTCTAACTGATTTCTCAAAATTTTATGAGTAGCCTAAGTACTAAATTTTCCCAAAATTTTGCAAAAAAACAAGTTTCATAATTAAAAAAAATTTATTTAGCACGTACAAACTTACGGGGTATGCTTGTAGACAAAAGCTGTGTAATAGATAGATTATTTATGTACCTAAGAGATACGCAACTGTTATCGAAACTGTAAAAACCATTTATACTTATTCATAATTTATTTTAAGTTGTACATATCCATGTCAAATCTCTAATGTAAGTTTATACTTTTCATCGCAAATGGCCAGAGTAGCCGAGCGAGGATAAATAAATATAATAAAAAAAAAAAAAAAAAAACTTACATTTTTGGTTAAGAAAACATTTTTAATAATTTTTTTTTCAATTAAAATTTTCTCGTGGCTATTTATTTAAATTTTAATGCGTTTATATCGCATTTGCGACAAAGACTGGACGATTTTTGACAAATTTAGGACTGCAGTCAAGTAACAATTACACCTTGCCATCATTAAATTATTCTGGAATTTTACTGTTTTTCCAATTTCAACCAGTGACGGTTTCGTATATTTTTTCGCCAGATGTAAAACATTTTTTGTCACCATTTGAAAAAAATAAGGGACGAAAACGTCGTGCTACAATAATCACTTGATTTTTCAGGAGGGTCAAAAAATGGTGCTCTGGTGCATCGATAAATTCTAAATGCCAAATTTTATCACATGTTAAGATTGATTCATTCCGTAGAAAGGTATGCTTCTAATTTATTTTTCAAAACAATTTCTACGAAAGCCAACGCTCAAAAGTTCCCTCCCTTGGATGTGACTTTACTCTCACGTAAGTCAAGTTCCGACTAGTTTAAATACAAGTCTCCTTTCAATATCCAAATATTTTCATCTGTATTTCAACATGGGGCAAAAACGTACGATCCACTACGATAGGTGAAAGGGAGGGTTACATGATTCGAATTTCCTTTAATGTGTTGGAAAATGCAACCGTATAAATATAACCCGAGCGAAGCGAGGGTGAAAATTTTACAAAATATTTGGTATAACGGGTCGCAAAATGATTATAAACATTATAAAATTTTGGAATAAAAATTTCAAAACTTTTCACCCCTAAGAATCGGTTGCTGTGGGCTCATATCCAGAAAGTTTCCGGAGTAAAACCGTCATCTCCAACTGTTACTCAATTTTTCTAACGCCTAAACACTTAGAGGGAAAGACCGTCCCTCCCCCCCACAACCCCCCATTCGGTAGGCCTCTGATACCACCTTCTGAATAACATATCCAAAATCGGATAATCAGACTGGTGCTTTTCTCCCAATATACCCATTTGTGTCCCAAAAACAAGGTTTTTACCAATAACATTGCTTAACTTTGTTCCTGAACGCGATAGAGAAAAAAAGTTGAATCAAAAAATGTAGCTGGTCAAATTTTCAATAAAAAAGGTTATTACATATTTTTTTCAAAAATCAATTGCAACACATTAAAATGAGTTTGAAAGGGATGTGTTATGCTCTAACGTAATGTTCCGCGTGATGTTTCTATCGCGTCGCGAGAGCCAGCGGCCAACGTTCGTAGACACGCGGGCTCAATTTCCTTCCCGCATATCAAAACCCAGAGGAGGGGAGGGGGAGGGGCAATTTCATTTTTTTGGGGGAAATCTGCAAATTGTGGAGCTTACAACAGTTATGAAATAATTTCAAAATGTTGTGATAAAAACGTCATTTTCCCAACTCAATTTTTTAAATTTGCAGAACTGACTCAAAAGTTCAAAAATTTTCAAAAAATCAAAAAAAAAATTATTTTTGAAATTTTTTCAACAAAATGGAATCATGACTTATATTTAAATTCAAAATATTCGTTGAGGGTGAGTTTTCAACATTATCCTATTTTTTAGATGTTTTAGAAAAATGTCACATTTTGCATTTTTCCACAATTTTCTGGAAAACTATGACGGAAATATTTTTGAGAAACAACCCTCCCCCCCCCTCCGAAATAAATGTAAGACATTAATTTTAGATAGTTGAACGTAATATTTAATTTAATTTTCAATAGCCAACTTGATGTCAAATCAGAAGAGAATATCAATAATCTAGGATCAGATAGTTGTGAAAACTACGATGAGAGTAAATCTATTTTATAAAATAAAAATGATTTTAAAATATTACACGCGTATTGTACCTTTATTCAAGCAATAATTACTTTAACATAAGATAGAATAGCATTTAGTCCATGTAATTTCTTTGAGTATGCAGAAAGAGAATTCAGCCCGCGTGTCTACGAACATTTGCCGCTGGCTCTCGCGACGCGATAGAAACATCACGCGGAACATTACGTTAGAGCATAACACATCCCTTTTAAACTCATTTTAATGTGTTTCAATTGATTTTCGAAAAAAATATATAATGACCTTTTTTATTGGAAATTTGACCAGCTACATTTTTCAATTGAATTTTTTTTCTCTATCGCGTTTAGGAACAAAGTTGGGCAAAGTTATTGGTAAAAAAAACCTGTTTGGGGGGGTACAAATGACTACATTGGAGGAAAAGCAGCAGTCCAATTTTGTCCGATTTCGAATATGTTGTTTAGGGGATGATGATCTACAATTCTGCAAAAAAAAAAAATTTTGGCCATAAATTTTTCCGTTATTTAATGCTAATTTGACTTGGCCTATTTACAAGTGATTAGCTACAGATTGCCACAAATAATACAAAATACATCATAAAAAATTCCAAATCAGATAAGCTGCTAAGATACGCTTATGCCTACGACAAGTGTCGTACATATTTTGTTATTCTCGATACAGGCAGAACACCCCCATCGCATTGAGCTATATTATGCAAAAACGGAAATAGGAAAGAGTAATGATCCGAATGCGGAAAGTACGAAAGAGATGCGCCATACAACAGACTGCCAGCGACCGATACAAATACTGCGCTGATGATGATATCGCAATCGCAGATCGGAAAAGCACGATGATGCATAGTGCAGCAGTTTTAGTTACGATCTGCAACCGTGATGAGTTAACTGGAACTAGGGTTAACGTATAGAAAAGGTCGATTATGTAAGCAGTTTAGTACCGCTTCACGGATTCGCCGATCATTGTGTAGCGAGTTGCATTTATTACGTATTTGTATCGATGTGTGTGTGTGTGTCGGCGTATGCCTGTGTGTATTTATACGATGATGCATAAATACGTACGTCGTACGTTACGTATACAATGTATAACCAGGATGTTGACAAAACGCCGACTTGGTGCAGTTTATTCGAAGTGAATAAAGGGTTCGTGTATATTGCACAGTGGATTTGTAGCTCGGTTGCGGAGAGGCGTCCATTTAGAGCTGCGAATGATGAAGCTCTTTCAAGCGGAAGATAAAGTTGTGGGTTCGTCTATTGGTGGAAACGTTTCGAGCGTGAATTTTGGTATCCTATGTGTCGATACAGCAGTCCCTAAATTTGGATTTCTTCGCAATGCAAGACGATATTCGGTATTTTGTAGGCGAAATACTTCCAACCAACACATCTTTAATAATTTATAAAAGCTCAAGTATTGACCATTTTGAGTAGGCTGCTGTATAAGTTCTTTTTTATTGAAGCAATTAAAGACACGATGAATCTATTTTATAGATCTTTCATCGTAATTAAAAACTAAAAATTTGACGGAACATTGGAATCCAAGGAAAAGGATAAGTTGTACTTATTTTTTATGGAAAAAATTCCATTATTTCTTTTCGCTTCTTAAGATAAAAAAACATGTAAATTTCATCATTGGATTTTTCCGAATGACTCAAATCATAATAAAACTGAAACCAAAGAAGATGAAAATGATGAAAAAAGGGCTTTAAAAAAGAACCGATATTTTTCAGGCGCCTTTTAAATTTAATTTTATTACACTTTTGATGATTGATATAAGAATATTTTGACCATTCACAACTTAAACTACTGCAGCTAAGATGAACGGTTTGAAAGAAATTATTCACTGTAACTCTAGGCAATAAAAATGGGTAACGTCTGAAAGGCCAAATTTAAATTTTAGAGTGATTTTGAACATAAAAAGTGAATTTGACCTCTTATCAATAAAATTTACACACTTAGGAAAATCAGATGAAGGAGAAAATATCAACAAAATTCGTTTTGTAGCCTTAGAAGACCATTACGACCATTTCTAACGATGTCAGATATTAATTTTTATCCCCCCCCCGCCTATCCCCGAAACTAAAAACCATTCGCTAAGCTCGATACTGACCAAAATCAATTAAATTTGGGGAATAGGTTTAGATTGACGACAGATTCGATATTCTGGAGTGGGAATGACCTCGGGTCAAAATTCAGTTATGTCCAAATTTGGGGTATGCAGTGCTGAGAAGCTAAATTTGCAAAAATTGCTTCTTTTTAAACTGATCAATAGATAATCCAAAAGTGTATAATATATTCAAAAACCAGTCTCTTAGGTCAATTAGGAAAGGAGATATGAAAGGTTTTCTTCTTTTCGATCTGGAACAGGGAATGTTCCCCCTATTTTCCCTCCACATTAAGCTAGGAAGTAGAAATTTGGTACAGAGACTTAGTAAGAGGCATAGATGTGCCTGGGGGGGGGGGGGTTCGACTTTTCAGATTCATTGCACCCTCTCAACGCCCCAAAAATTTAGTTTTTTGTTTGGTTTTTCTTATTTTTTGAATTTGTTCCTCCCACAACTCCCATACAAATTGAGCTCGGAAGTTGAAATTTGGTATTTGTTCTAAATGGGCTGTTTAGCAATCCTAACTTTTTGGCCCCTCCACCTCCCTCCTCCAATCAACTACTGATTAAAAAAAATTCAATTCAAATCATTATAATACTTCACAAAAATTAGACTGAAAAAGCGTCGCTTTTTTTCTAAATTTAAAATTTTAGACCATCGAACTAAAACCCATGACTTTGCATGAAGTATTTGATATTTGATCAAAAACTTGGCTTTTGCATCAGTTGCTCAACTTACTCAATAGGTTAGACACCGGTTTTAGCTCCCTAGATTCCTTTAGGAGGCTGCAGTGGACCTGAATGGATTTCCCATCAAGCAAGATACATTTTCAGATGATGGATCACGCAGTATAATTTACTTTCGGGTGAAAACTTTGCAAACGTGCCTACCAATTCGTTAAAATCACGTCAGAAAATTTATGACTCTAATTATTGTCCTAAAAAAAAACTGCATAGTTCTTTAAAATTATTCGCGTGTCGTTAAATTCACAAGAAAAAAGTTATCAGAAGATACATAAAATCACAAAATCTTTATGAATTTGGAAATAATGAAATTTCGATTTCATTACGAACCCTCGTTTTTAAAAAAATTTGAGCTTTCATTATTGATCAAAAATTTTATTATCTACAATTTTTTTTTCAATTTGCGTAAATTTTTTCTAGGATGCATCGTTTTTGATTGAATTTGAAAATTTTCGTTTCCAACAATTACAAATTATTGTGAAATTTCAATAAACCTATCCAGATGTTGATCGACTTCTGACTTGAAAATGAAACATCTAGCAAGATTCACCTTTTTAAAAAATATCTAGTGAGAGGTATGATCTAAAATAAATTTTTTTTAGACTTGCACAAATAACTCAAAATAGCCTTTCCTGAGAGATGAAAATTTTATTGTTACGCGAGAGGTGGGGGGGGGGGGGGTTCAAACATGTCACACATCCAAAAATCATCCAAACAGAAAAACAAATTTCTTCACTCGCAAAACCTTATTTTTACACCCGAAAAAACAGTAAAATTCTAAATTTAAAGCTTAAAAATATTTCAATGGGATTACTAGACCCCTTTGCCCTCCCTCCTCCTAGTGAAAAGCTATCATCTAGCTAGTTCACATTTTACAGTAATTTCTTATCTCAAAATTATTTCTTTTGGTAGATAGACTCTTCCAAGTGGCTAACAGGTATAGGTATAGGTAGAGGTACATTAAACCCAAAACCTGACATGACACTTTGGTGTACTGTTCGTGCATTCAACTTCGAATTTTAACAAATGCACGGTATTTTTATTTGCGAAACAAATATAAACATATCCACTTAACATTGCTTTGAGAACAATTTTCTTCTACGTTTCATTTGACCTTAGGTAAAGCAATAAGCTACTACTTTACCACTTTTCATCGAAATTTTTCCCTACATACTTCTAGCTTCTTTCCTCCTCCTGCTGCTCCTCCATACTACTCAGTTAGTCGCTGGTTTATAAAATCATAGCAAATTTTCATCACACTAAAAACGCCACCTCACCTAACCTCATACACAATTACACGCCACACCTTTAATCCACAGCTACCGCGTTATTTACAAGTATAGGTAAATTTATCGTTATTATAATCAACTCATCTGCTCAATTCTTGAAGCATTTTTCTCTATAGCATATACACAAACTACACAGCGTCATATAAGATACGCATATACGAGCTGCATCTAAACAAGCACATTTTTCATCTCTTGACCCGCATAAATTTGCAGCAAGACTAGAAATGCTCAGCAATCATCGTAGCCTCGTAGGAGTACAAGATCGCGCCGCACTGGCTACTGTACCATGTACAACTACCCACAACACTGGTCTCTGTCAGAGCCTATAGTATAGTAGCAATAGACCAGTGAAGAAAAGAAAAAAAAAATGAATAAATAAGACCTAAGAGAGGAAATTATCTCGCGAAAAATCGCACTTCCTACGTAGTTCAAGTACTAAAATAAAAAATCTCGTCCAAAAAATAAAATCGTGATTCGGTAGTCCTTTATAAGTATATTGATGCATCTGCATCTATTTAGTACATTTATATAGCACGTATTGCGCTTACCAAGCCACGTACCTAATATAAACATATCTTTACATACATATTACAACGTCCTAGTGCATGTACAAGTGGATGGATACCATCGTAAACTATAAAATTAGCGGTATCCGTCAAGAGTCAATTAAGATTCGGCAAATACAGAATACATACTACACTAAACTAACGTATACAGCATACACACATCTTGGTACTATGTGTACTGTGCATGCAATATACGTTCATTTAACCACACGGTACATACCGGTTTCGTTTAGATAAATAATTTACATATATAAGATTGAATACACATACGAGTGAGTAGGTAAGCAGTAAGTACTTTACCTATCTACATTAATATGTACCATAGACATACATACAGACTATCGTGATAATTAAACCTCTATATATTGGTATAATGCTGCTATATCTACAGATACCTTTACCTACCACCACACCATACATTGTAGACTGCACCATTCAATTCAATTCAAAATTATTTATTACGCTTGACCATATTACAGGTCCTACCAATTACAATGATTAATGTTTCCTTAATCAACGGTACAAGGTACAGGTAGCTAGGTACACATTGGACTGAAAAGCTGAAACCCCCAAAAGGCACAACTACAACAATCACTGAATCTAAACATCAAATTTCAACTTTCTAGTTGAATTTGGAGGGATGATATGAGGAGGGCAAACTCGAAAACAATAAGCAAGACCCGCTCAAAAAAGTAATTTTTTGGTTTATGAGGATTTGAAATGTGGCTGAGAAGTCGAAACTATCAAAAAGCACACACATCTAGATCCTCCACTGAATCTGCATACAAAATTTCAACCCTTCATCTCAATGTGCCGGAGAGGGAAGGGAGAAATTAAAAAAAAATCCATAAAACTACTTTTTTAAAACTTGAGAATGGTGCAGTAAGACTGAAAAGTTGAAACTCCCAAAGGCCAAATCTGAGACCCCCACTAAATCTATTTCTTTTTTATGGTGGGCCTTATTCCAAAAACTAATTTTAATCCTGTAATCAATTTGGAGGAGAGATAGGAAAAGGACAAACTCACTTAAAAAAACTCTTTGAGACTGATTTTCCCAAAGTAAAAGAGATAAGCGAATTGTCCATTCATGGAATAAGAAAAAGATGTGCATTGAGATGTTTTTTCTTCAGTAGCGGTAGGAGTACAGGTAGATTTTCAAATGTACATCTGAAACTCCCGTAAAGGTACATTCAGGGCAACTACTAAATCTGCATACCAAATTTCAACTTTCCAGCTAAATTAGAAGAGGAGGTATGCATGGGAAAAACTCGAAAAATAAAAAAAAAAAACAACCAAAAATCCATTTTTTTGGATTTGTGAGAGGGTGTAAGGGAGCTAAAAATTACATGCCAAATTACAACCGCATAGCTCAATTTAGGGAGGAGATATGTGTGAGACAAACTCAAAAAATAATAAAACCCGAACAAAAACCACATTTTTGGTACTGAAAGGGGGCGCAATGGGTTTGATACGTCGAATCTCCCAAGAAGCACATCTATGGACCCTACTAAGTCTTCATACCAAATTGCAACTACTTAACTCAATTCGGAGGGGAGATGGGGGGGAAAAGCCTGTTTTCTAAGTCACAAAAAGGGAAACACTTCCCCCTCTACCTCTACTAATTCACCTAGGAGACTGATTTATGGATACGTTATACAACTTATGATTCTCTATTGACTAGCCCAAACAGAAACAATTTTCGTAATTTTTGCCCCTCGCCATTCCCTCCGCAAAATTTAGGTATAACTGAATTTTGATCTGAGGTCATTCTCACTCAAAAATAATAAATCTGCAGTCAATTCAAGCCTACTGCCCTAATTTGGCCAATTTTAGTCAATATAGAGCAGAGTAAATGATTTCAGTCACAGAAAAAATAATAATAAAAATAAAATGGAATAAATATCGACAGAATGTAAGTTTAGATATTTTAAACGTAGCTAGTATAATTTTTTTCTCTGTTTTCTATCTAATGCTTAAGATCAGCTAGGATCAAGGTCAGCTAATTTTTCTCATCATTTCTACTTGAAATCATAAAATCAATCCAGGGTCACGATCAACTGTTGACAAGTCAACTTTCTTTGATTTTCCTTAACATTTCAACTTAAAATATAAAATCAACAAATGTCATAGTCAACTAATTTTCCATAACATTTCCAAGTCAACTTTCTTTGATTTTCCTTAACATTTCAACTTAAAATATAAAATCAACAAATGTCATAGTCAACTAATTTTCCATAACATTTCAACTTAAAATAATGAAATTACCCAGGGTCAAAGTTAACAAATTTTTCTCAACATTTCAAGTTTAAATCATAAAATCAATCCAGGGCCAACGTCAACTGTTCATAGATAAATTGGTAACGAGTCAACTTCAAACATCTTTAATTTTCATTCACTTTCCAACTTGAAATCATGATATTAACCAGAGTGAAGATCAACTAATGTTCCTCAACATTTCAACAAAAATTATAAAATCAATCCACGTTCAATGTCAACTGTTGAGAATCAACTTTAAACATCTTTAATTTTCCCTAACATTTCAACTTAAAATCTTAAAATCAACCAAGGTTGAGGTTAACTAATATTCTTCAACAGTTCAACTTGAATCTAAGAAATCAATTCATGGTCAAGATCAATTGTGGATAGGTCAACTTTGAACATCTTTAATTTTCCTCAACTTGAAATCATGAAATCAATCCAGGTTCAAAGTAAACCGTTGATGGGTTAAATTTAAACATCCTTAATTTTCCTCAACATTTCAACTCACAATCATATAATTAACCTGGGTCGAGGTCAACTAATTTTTCTCAATATTTCAACTTAAAATCATAAAATCAAGGCAGGATGATCAACATTTAACTTTTTTGTCTACATAGTCCAGCTGTTGACGATCAAGATGTTAACAACCCAGAACAGTTGACCATCAATGTGAATGCCATCAATATCCGGCTCCTCAAAATGCATGTTTAGTATCTCTACTGAATGTTTTTTCCATAGGTCCTCAATGTTAAGCTTTTGACAGGGTGAGGTATATCTACATACAAAATTGCAACCACTTAACATGATTTGAACGAGAGATACGTGAAAAATGGTATTTTCTCTATGTCAAAAAGGAGGAAAACTCTCATATTTCTTCTCTTAGGTAACCTATGAGGCTGATTTATGGATACGTTATACAATTTTGGATTCTCTACACATCATCAGCAGGTCTCAGTCGCTTACGACCATATTGTACCTAAAACAGCGCGCGACGATTCCGTGCCTGTGAAGCAGCTCTTACCACAGAGCCTATACACGCTTTGATGATGCCAGACGACATGGTCGGAGGAGATCTTCCTCTCCCTCTTTTACCAGATCAATTTACTCAAAAACGAACCATTTTCGCAATTTCTGTTCTAAAGCACACCCTCCCCTCTGAGCCTGTTAGTCTTATGGGCGAAAAGATGAAAATAAAAATGGAAATCGGATGGCTCCAAAAATGGTTTTACTGGTATTTTAGGTCTCTAAAATGGATTGAATTAGTACTCGTCCTTTCATCTGCGATAGGTTGATAGACCATGATGTTTTGATGGTAAATTTATCGCTCAGAGACATTATTTCATGCATTTGGGGTTGATGACTTTTGCTTTTACTTGGTATTAATCGGATTTGCTTCTCTATTTTCTTCTTGGTCATTTCGATCAATTCTTTTCATGGAAAACTTAAAACTCTTCCATAGAGTAATTACTATCTTTCGATGCTTCCATAAACCAGACTTCAGCCACCAGTTTTTGAATTAAACATGTTCTCCTTATCGCTTTTACATTTTTTTTTTGCAAAATAGAACTTTTTTTAAAGTATCAATTTCACTATTTGGCATGCACTCCGTAGGTATATTTAATGGCGATTTTTCTTCAGTTTATACTGCGAAGGTACAAATCGACTCGAGCTGCTCGTACTTTCCATGTTTATTGTTGGCTAATGGCACCATGCACATTGTACATCTCACTAATTCCTGTCGTGGTGTACATATGTGTATGGGTTAGTTTTCAACATGACTCACCACACAGAGTATTCAAGTACCTAATAATAGCAAATAGTAAAATCATAGTTTTTGAAAAGTTCCATTTCATCAGTAGTATTTTTGGCCACGTTATATGAGAGCCAAGAGGATCTTTTTTACGATATGTTTCCATTTTTATTTATTTATTTTTTTTTTTTGTCCAAAATATTGATTTCAGTAGGTGAGGCAGTATCCAACTCAAGCAGACCGGACTCAGGCATTCTCCTCGCCAAACCATAATACACATTCAGTTGGCATTAAATTTTGGAAATGGTGGTCAACCTAAAATGAAAAATGGCTGCTCATCCCAGAACAGCTGATAATCAGGAATCATTCCAAGATGTCGGCGATTCTCTACCTCCCAGTTAAATCATATAATAAGAGGGTCATTTGGCACAAACGAAAAATAAAGGATGCTGAGTAGAAAAAAACAAACATTGAGACAGGTAGGAACGAGGAAAAAATTCGTGCATTTTACGAATCACTGCTACGCGGTGTGGCGCGATTACGGAGTAAAGTTCATTCATATTTATATACGACCTTGCGTAGCCTTGTCTTCATGAATATTAATAATACAATGTCTACCCCATTTATTAAACAATTAACATATATTTATAAATTGAGTTTTCAGCAGAAGCGCGCCGGAATACTTGATAATAAAAATATAATAACGGTGGCGTGGCGGCGCGGCTCGGCTCAAGCCCGACTACTGCCCCAGTCTGGCGGCCCGACGCGGCGTGTACTTTCTTTAACGCACCGCTCTTTGCATCTGCTCTTCTATTTGCTCTCTATGCTATGCTATGGTGTATACATTAAGAAAGCATGAATCTATGCGTATTATACAATCCAACGAGATGATAAAATTCACATTAAACATGCATATCGTTCGTAAACGATTAATAACTCAGGCACGTGGTTAGAGCTCGAGATGACTGTGACGATGCTGCTGCTGATGATGATGATGATGATGATAGTAGTAGTGGTCATCGTACAGTATATATAAACTAGATTACACACCATCGTCGCAAGAGTAATTACTATATCGGCTAATTGGACCTAATCATCGGATATTCTATATGTACAAATGGTACAGGGCTAGGGTAGGAAGACACACAGGGAGAAAATTCATCGCAAAAATAAAAGTTAAATTGAACATATCTTTTACGTATTCAAGAAGGGTTTTGTGGGTCAAAGTTACTACGTACTCATTTGAATAAAATTTAAATGGGATCGATGGCGGGTCTTCGCTTTAACTTGGCCTAGGTCAGTATACAAAATGTATGCGGCATGGCATGCAGTGTTTATGTAAATTTTATGTATGGTACCTCGATCCGCCCCACCTCACCTCGCCTCGTCGCTTCTTCTTGTTATTCTGCTTCCTCGTCGTCGTTTATTTCGTCGCCGCACACCGCAACCTTTACTACCACCCAACCAACGACGACGACGTCACTTTACTCGTTATTTATTCACTAATACTGCGTGTGAATATTGTTCAGTACTGTGTAGTATGTGTACATCTCTTTCTTTCTATCTCTCTTTCTCGCATACATATTCCTCCACTCAACGTACATATTATAATATGTTGGATATACCGGAATAATATCAACTTATGAATATGAGATACCCATGATACGCCCGCCACGGCGGGTTAGGCCAAGAAGCGTGCTATCTCATACGTCGCGTTGTCGGAGATATTGTCAAGTTTCGACGCGGATCATCATACAAATACATAAGGTTCGCCCTCCACCCAATGCATCATCATCGTCATCATCGCCATCGTCATGATGCAAAATCACTGCACATAGACACTGACGGCACTGACGGCACTGACGAGGAAGTAACGGTAGCCACCATGATACATATAGCGCTTCCTACCAGCTATCTCTATCTCTTTCTATCATCATTAAATCATCTAATTTAACAACTCGACTTCGTTTACATAATATTTTTACACTTGTAATGAATATGTTAATGTTGAACCGTATAAAAGTTAATGGATTAATAAAAATTTAACCCTTTGTAGGTTTGGCTTTTTTTTTCTCCTACCTTTTTGTACGCTACTAATATACATACATATATACGCACGCGTCTCTCGTTAAGATGAAGACCTTTTTTTTTTTTCATTTTTTTTTCATTTTTATTTTTTATTAATCGATTAAATTATTAGAAAAGCGTGCCATCATCTATTATGCATTATTTAAACTATAAATGGGTATGTTGGTACTAAAGATCTTAAACTACCTGATCTTGTTCCTCCAAGGAAGAAATGCACGATTGATTTTCGATAATATAGGAGGTTTTTCCTCCTGTTACGACGATTGAACCACCGATTGAAAAGACATATTTGGCATTATTATAGAAAAAAATTACCACTACTTGGTACTTACTTACCCAAGCGCAATTCTCAAGTATGTTGGCATAGGTAACTGAAAAAAGAAGAAAAAAACAAATCGTTAATGAAAAAGTACCTAATGGTATTACAAATGGGACCCAAAACCACCGGACACTTTCAAAAATCCAGGTAGCTGGAATTTGGCAACTATAGTCATACAGGTATGGTATCATATAGTACTAATGGCACAACAGTGTTGCCAATACATTTACAAATAAGCCTATGAATACTGATAAATAATTTAAAATCGTGCCATGTATGCAATATTATGTGTCTACTTAAATGGCTACAAATTTTAGCATGCGTTTAGTGTCCCGTTTACGACATTGTACCAGTACGTATTAATAAACGAATATCTGGCTGACTCAAGTTCAACAAACCTAAATAGCATTCGTACATATTTATACTAAATGTATGATCCATCTCTATGGTACACGTAACAACAACCTTAACAAACGAAAGAGGTATCTATATACGACGAGTACGTGTATTAAAAGGGAAGAGGTGAAGTAACATATGGGCACATAATGGGACGGCTTCAATGAACTATGGCCATATATTCTATATAGTATCATAAAGAGGAAGATGAAGCGATTTGAGCCGGCAATAAAGAATTAGGTTTATAAGGGCAGGTCCGCAGACATCAACCTATTTTAATATCCAACTCGCCCACGATTAAATTAAATTGTCTAATTCCGGTAGTAAATAGCGAGTATTTGTATACGTATATCTTACATTATTTGGTGGCTTAGGAAAAGAAATAAGAGTTGATGTAAGCATAGGTGTTTGCACATCGAGAGAGCGAAGTGATTTGCTAATGCAGAAGTTTCTAGTGGACAAATGGATATATATATATATATATAAATACAGTGGGTAAAACGAGTCATCTTGAAGGAGACGAGGAAGGGAAAGGTATTTTGCAAAATGTGTTTTACCATAAAATATGCAAAGATCATCTTTACAGATGGATAATTGGAAGCTTCTAAGTTAAAAACAACTCGCATAAATTATTTCAAATTTAAACATGAGCACACCTTAAAACTGAACTTCAAAAATTATTGGAGAATCTCACCACTCACGTAGCAAGAACCAGCATGAAAACAAATATTCGAAAAAAGGAGCCATCTGAGATGTTTTTTCTTGAACAATGCTAGGGGTAGATACAGGTAGTTATTAGAGTGAATATCTGAAATCTCTAAAAGGCATTTTCAAGACTTACACTAAATCTATATACCAAGATTTCAACTTCCGAGCTCAATTCGAAGGGAAGTTATGCGAGGATCAAAAAATATGAAAAAGTTACCAAACAACTACATTTTTGGGACTTTGAAGGCGCAATACGACTGAAAAATCAAAACCCTCAAAGGCACATCCATGGACCCTACCAAGTCCAAATGCCAAATTTTAATTTCCTAGCTTAATTTTGGAGGGGAGATAGGTGAGAGAAAGTCTGTTTTCAGAGTGAAAAAGCGGGAATCTCCCATGGAAATATGAGGGTTTTCCCTTTTTGACCTTGAAAACGGAATTAAGTTAGGTAGTTGAGATAAATGTGCCTTTTGCGGGTCTCGGCTTTTTAGCCTTCAGCCTCGTTGCATCTTTTCACAACCCCCAAAAATGCTGTTTTTCATATTTTTTGAATTTGTTCCTTCCCTGTTAATAAAGTTGACTACCCCCCCCTCGCAATAACAATTCAAGCAACACTACAGAGTGCACCTAAGTATAACCTAAACTCAATCACGATAAAGTTAAAGTTGTTTTTTTTTTTCACTCGCGTTTAATTGTTCTTTGAAAACATGGTATTAATTACACGTTGTTTTCGCCAATATTTATATAACTGGCGAACATATACAAATAGGTATGTTTCTACGTTGGCAGGTAAACTAGGTACACGTATACGTACCTACATACGTAAGTACATATTAAGCACACATTTTTATACGGTACCTCTTGTTTAAACAATGAATTAATAAATTGCGATAGATCATTATCGCATATCCCCGTCAGCTTTGTATCAGTAGAGGAATATTTGTTCGTTTTTTTTCTCCTCCTCCTTCTCTTGCTTCTTCTCATTTCATATCGATGACCTCACCAAAGTCCGTTATTACCTCGGAGAACACCCACATAGGTTGATGGAAGAAGAAAAAAAAATGAGAAAAAATATGCCAAATGTCGACGCTACAATAATAATACGTCGCTGAATGGGTTGAACTGTTGCTTAAATGCGACCACGATTTAACGGGCCATTTAGGCTGATTTAATGGCTAGTTCGTACAGTGGTCAATTCTAAATGGTCAAACTTACGATAACTTTGCTCCGCATGAATATACACGTGGTAGAAATACCCTTTCGAAATTTCATTTTAACGTGCTATGCTTCGTAGCGTTTCGCCAATCAGTTTACAATTTGCCTATACGTAAAGTGGACAGAGTGATACATTGATAGGGTGAGTTCATCGTATAGGTCTATGGCCATCAAGCCATGTTATTTGTTAAACTGTACACCTACTACACTTTGGAAATCGTTGAAAGAATGATTTAATATAAGAAGGTGATTCAGTTATTTGGGTGGTTTTGTGTATGATATTTTCAACGAATAAAGCCTCAAATTAAATGTAGATCTGATATAAATTCACATTTTAAGTCATAAGTCTAAGATTTCATAAAAACCTAACAGAAAAATCCCTGCAGAGATTTTCTTTTTCTTTCATCTTTTTTATGATTTAATCATAGGTCACTTTCATTCTTACAGGATTGAATACTAACCTCATTCTACTGACAAATCTCGCAAAACTTTGGGATTTTGGGCAAAATCCAAACACCAGTACCAGACTATGAGTATCACACCACCCAGTTCAACATACCAATGCCAGTTAACAGTACCATAGCATCCAGTTCAAAATCCTAATACTGAATACCACTACTAGTACCATATCACTCAGTTCCAAATACCAATACCAAGTACCAGTACCACACCACCCAGTTCAAATTCCCAACATTGAGTGCCATTACCAAACCACCAAGTTTGAATTCCCATTATCAAGTACCACTACCATACCCGAGGGTTAAAATTCCCAATTCCAAGTATCAGTACCAAACTAACTGGTTCAAATTCCCAACACAAAGTACCAGTATCAAACCACCTGGTTCAAATTCCCAACACCAAGTACCAGTAGAAAACCACCCAGCTTGAATTCCCAATATCAAGTACCAGTACCAAATCACTTAGTCCAAATTCCAAACACTGAGTACCAGTACTATACCACCCAGTTCAAATTCCTAATACTGAGTACCAGTACCAAAGTGCCTGGTTCAAATTCCTAGTACAAAGTACCAGTACCAAACCACCCAGTCCAAATTCCAGACACCAAGTACCAGAACCATACTAGCCAGTTCAAATTCCCAATATCAAGTACCAGTACCAGTACCACCGGGTTGAAATTCCCAGTACGAAGTATCAGTACCAAACCACCCCGTTCAAAAGCTCAATAGCAATACCGCTATCGTACCACCTGCTTTAAATTCCTAATACCTAGTACCACTACTGCACCATCTAGTTCAGATTCCTAATACCAAATACCAGTACCAAACTACTGAGTTAAAATTCCGAATACCAAGTGCCAGTACCACACCACTCAGTTTGAAATCCCAGTAACGAATACTAGTACTACGCGGTTCAAATTTCCAATACCAAGTGCCAGTACTAAACTACTGGGTTCAAATTCCCAATATCAAGTGCCAGTACCATATCACCCAGTTCAAAATCTCAATCTAAACTACCAGGATCATGCTGTCCAGTTTAAATTCCCAATACAGAGCACTAGTACCATAGTACTCAGTTCAAATTCCCAATCCCAAATAGCAGCACCATATCACCCGGTTCAAAATCCACACACCAAGTACCATACCAACTGTACCTGCAGGAAAGTAATAATCTCAATTGCCAATCCCAATCCCACCTGGGCTGTGAAAAATACCATGGTATTCAACCCTGCATTCTCATTACTCTATTTTGTGTCCTAATTATGAGTTTGTTTTTTGGTATGAATATGAAGATGAGTGAAGTGCTCTGAAATGAGCGGATTTCCGAAATTATGAAACTCGTTCTTCCCTAAAATCATGCTTACCTTTGCTCTTTTAAAGCTATTGCAGTTAAAATAAGAAATCCGTCTGAAAACCACCAATACACATTTATCCAGGAATTAGTGCTTCGTGTATCTAATAGATTCGTTACTGTACAATACATGAAACATATCAACTACTACAACGGATACACCACGCTGGAGATGTAGGTACAAAAAGAACGATGCTGCAAAGGGATGTTAGGCTAAGCTAGGCGAGGCAAGGCGACACGACTCGACGATGCGTGAAAGCGAAACGTTGGTATCTCGACGCGTAAATTACATTAAGAAAGCTATAAAT
Source organism: Ferrisia virgata (assembly GCA_900060175.1). Lineage (NCBI taxonomy): Eukaryota > Metazoa > Arthropoda > Insecta > Hemiptera > Pseudococcidae > Ferrisia > Ferrisia virgata. The sequence goes on from FIZR01002981.1 coordinate 33,688, forward strand.
CAGTACTATTATTTTATGAGATATGATATAAAGGCGAAAAAGCCACCATGAAACAAATTAGGTTATCAGCGACATTGCGTAGGGAAACTATGATTGGTGACGGGATAAATTGGCAGGTCTATTGGACTCTTGGGATGAGACATCTATACCAATATGTTAGATTGTACGAAGACTTATAGTAAACTATGTACCTACATTGTATACGCAATATATACAGTATATGGTACCTTATAACGTCGTTGGCCGATGAAACGAAACGAAACAAGAGCGAGGGTCGAAAAACCATATCGAGAAGTTTGCCGGTACATACGGTGCGGTGGTAACCATTAAAAATATTATTGTGCGACAGAACAATCGCGTAAATGAGAGTGTATTTTCGTACACACAAAGTATACTACATACACAGACGTACAGGCGATTTAATTCCTCTTTTCGGTATATTATATTTTCACCCAGAAAAGAACTCGAGTAAAAACGAAAAGAGTGAGGGAAAAAAAGAAGTTAGGCTGGTCACAGAAATGAAATGAGATTTACGCGCGCGGCGAAAAATAACGAGAAAAAGAAGTAAAAAAAAAAAAAAAAAAGTACAAGTAGATATTGGAATAGGAAAGAACTCGCACCATAGGAGACGTCGTCCAACATCCTATTTGGTAGGTAGTTACCATGAACCTGTCTACCTGTATCGGTAACCCTTTTATTCATCGACTTAACCCATCCAGATAAAAATCTCCGGGTCTTTTTTTTTCTTTTCTTATTTTTTGTTGATCTTTCTGCCCGAAGAAGCGTTCGTATATACGTAAGTGAAAAGAATAGCTTATGGAGATTAAACGTCATACACAATCCTATATATGTAGGTACTTATCTTCGTGTTGTCTTTAACGCAGAATCACTTTGAATTTGAACTCAAGCCTGGTCTCCTCAAAGAAGAAAAAAAAAAACCAGCGCTTATTCTCGTATACGGCCAACTACCTGTACCTATACCTTTAATACTTATTTGTATACTCTTTGTCGTACACCACCCAGGTCCTACCTGGTGCTACCTTTTATCTAGCTTATATCACCGATATTATACGTATATAGAACTTTTTTATCATCCAGTCGTCTAGTTGTCTAGGTAATCCAGTGTTTGGTGTTCGGTTCAAGAACTGCTTTTTCCATTCGATTTTGAATTGATAAAACGTCGGTCTCGGTTTCGGGAAATGAACTTCAATCGAATGAGTACGAGGATCGAGTCCTTTTTTAAACTAATTTTCTATATAATATTATCAATGAAAAACCAGGCTATGACAGAGTAACGACCTACGGTGAAGGAGGAGAGAATGTAAGAGCATCGAAAAAATATGATTTGACTCCTTAAACATTATTAAAAACATTTTTGAACAGGTCAGATGTATATTATTAAAAAAATGTCTAGTTCTGATGATTTAAATCATTTACATGGCTCGATATCCACTAAAGCCGCTCACATTAAGCCATCGAGTTTGAATTTACAACGAATTAGATATATATGAGTGGGGATGTCCTTGGGTCAAAATTCATTCATGCCCAAACTTAGGCGATGAGGTGCTGAAGAGCAAAAATCGTAAAAATGATTCGTTCTCGAGCCAATCGATACAGAATCTGAAGTTGCATAACATATCCAAAAATTAACCTGCTAGATCAATTAAGAGAGAAAATGTATGAAGTTTTCTGCTTTTTGATTTTAAAAAAGTACTGTTTCTTACAAGCCACCAATTCAAATTGAGCTGCGGAATTGGAATTTTGAAAATTGGAAAACATTTCTACAATGAAACTGATTTATCTCAAAACTGGGTTCATTTGCGAGAATTTTTCCAGCGATTTTCGGATTTAGTAATTTGAAAATGACAATTTGCAAATTTTCCAAAAAAAAAAGTGAAGATATGTCATTTTTTGGAATATATTCCTCAAGTGAAGCCTCCCTCTTCTCTCAGAACATCAATTCGCGAATGAAATTAAAAAAACGATAAAAACTATCTTCGAACTAACTTTTTTCAGGCTGCAGAGTTTGGTGATTTTGTGTGTGTGTGGGGAGGGGGAGCTAAGTCCTCAGGACAGTAAACAAAAAAATGGAATAAATATTTAGTACATTAATTTAAGCTATTCAAAAATGTTTTTAATGTGAGGGGAGAGGTGGCAGGGCGCTTAATTTATGGTGAGAAATGAAAATGTCTGAATGCCTGAACGAAATTTAAAAAAACAATCCGGATTTTCAATGGAAAAAAAGGAATATTTCTCGAAGTTTGAGCTTCGATTTTGTAGGTTTTATGAAAAAAAAAAGTTTTTTTGCAGATTTGTTTCAAGGTGTTATCAAAATTTCAATATTTTCAGCAATTTTCATAATGTTCTAAATATTTTTTTTAATTGAGATATCCAGGGAGGGGGTTAGCCCTTCTCCTAAATCCACCTATATGGCAAGGGGTTGCATCGGATATGAAGAGCTGAGCCCTGAAAGCACACATCTACAACCCCCACTCAGGGGCGTAACCAGAAACTAAAGAACGAATGAGTCAAATAAGGCTCCAAAAAATTTTTGGTGAGCAAAAAAATTAAATTCATGGGTGTGGAGAAGGGATGATAAAAATACATGAATATTCCAATTTCTTTAATTTTTGTAATGTGAAATTACAAACGATATTCAAAACTGATGCAACACGACTCGCAAGTCATCTGCTTGTCGAACCCCATTACGCAAGGGGGCCAACATCATGTTGTTTACCTTTGCAAAAGGCGTAAAAGCCCCGTACCACACCTTCTATATTACATAGAGACACTAATTTTTGAATACTTTATACAATTTTTACTTCCCTATCAATTGGGTCAACGAACAATTTTTGCAAATTTTGCACCCCCCCCCTCCCCTCCCCCTTCCCCAGTGAAATGGGAAAATTTCTAAGAGGCCAAAAATCTGGAAATTGATCCTTTTGGGGCGCTGAATTCTAAAAAATTTTCCCAATCAGGTACAATGTTTTGTGTGTGTGTGTGTGTGTGGGGGGGGGGGTGTAAATTCAATTTTGATCAAAATTTCGAGTAGGATGTCAAAATATATATTTCTCGGTTTTCTAAATTCAGCTCCGATGCTATTTTTCGAAAAAAATAGAAAGGGGAGTGAAAGAAGAAGTGAAAATTCAATTTCGAGGAAAATTTTAAGAGGTGTCAAAATTTATGTTTCTCATCCGTCTAAATTTAATTCTGCCACGATTTTTTCAAAAAGTCGAAAGGGAAGAGGTGGTGGGGAGAGAGGAGTAAAATTCAATTTTGAGCAAAATTCCGAGCAGGGTGTCAAAATCTATGCTTCTCAGCCATGTGAATTCAGTTCTAACATTATTTTTTTCAAAAAATCGAAATAGAGCGAGGGGAGGGAGGAGGTTCAAAATTAAATTTTCAGCAATATTCCAAGTGGGCGTATCAAAATGTATACGAATTTTGGCTACAGATCAGCCTCACTCGTAATTATATATCTAATTCTCCGCCAATTCAAGCTTATTGGCAGAATTTTAACGAGTTTGGTCAATATATTTTGTAAATTAAAACTGGTATGAAGAAGGAAGAGAAGATGGACATCTTGTGATTAAAATTTTCATAATGTGTCCCATAAAATTTAATAAATCGTCTTCAAAAGTATTATAATTTGGTGATATTTTATACATTTTCATAGGTACTTTTTTTCACGTGAATCGCGACAACCTATTTTAAGACATGGCACCATACGCGAAAAACCTTCCTAAAATCTTTCAAAATGCATTCTATAAATAGTTAAGGCACGTCGTGTCGGGCGACAGATATTTATTAGCCTGCGATCAAAGACTTATATATGCATATTTTACGATTTAAATCAGCGAATGCATCTTCAATTAAGCCAAAGAAATAATTTAGCTGCAATCTTAACGATCGTTTATTTATGTATAATGCATTTTTAGCAACATTTAGGTATAATCAACCGGTATTTTGTAAAATTTTCAAACATTTTTTTTTTATAACTGCAGTTCACCTGTAACCATTGTGAATGGAGTTTTTTTTTTGCCCCCCGTTGCAGGTGGTACTTTTGCATTTTGATTTAATTTTTTCAACTCGTGCAACATTAATTTTATCAGATGTAGATGGAAATTTGGCAATTTTTCACGTAATTTTTTACCCTTCCTTCGGTTGGAAGCGAGACAAGTTACAACTAACGATAGCGAGCCCGCGGGTCATCGGCGAAGGAGAAAAAAAAAACATTACGAATACGATACCAATGATACGCGATGACGATTTTACGGTTACGTGACTTGGCTGCATGGATGGCTGCGACGCGACGAAAGAAAGGCTGGCTAGCTCGATGACTGGGCAGACGACGTAGAAGGGGTGTCGATGGAAGGAGCTTGGCTCAGGTTGATTTCAATTTCGTTTGATTTCCGGCCCCCGGGGATTATAAATAACAATGAATTACGTGGCCATATCTTGGCGGTATCTACGTTTGGACAGCTCGAGGATATTATTTTTAAAATCAAGGATAAGCCATATGGTCGCCCATAGAGTAGAGATATTCGGCTCCAAAATATATAATAAAATAAAGAAATTGAAGAAAAGAAACCACCGTCATCGTATCGCGGTCTTCGGTCGTCGTGTACATGGACATACGCATTCACCTACAGCACCAAACCGATCGCAATTCGATTGAAAATTTTCTTTTACAGTACTTACGAATCGTGCGAACGAGATTCGCCCTCGTCATGTCCTGTTGTTGTAACGCAGCAAATCTGTAGATAACGAACATTGACCACACGTTTTTTTTGTTTTTTTTTTTTTGTTTGTTTCTCTCTCCGCTATCGAATATACAACAAACGACGAGACGTACTCTATCTCGGCAGCTCGGATAATGTATGTACCTACATTATAATAGTTGGAGAGTAGTTCAATACCTATACCTACCTAATAGATGGAAAAAAATCAATTAACCGCCAGCACATATATATATATGTGTATGTGTGTAGAAATTTTCTGCGATTTTTGTGCAGCACGACCCTCCAAGTCCCGGAGAGCCGTGGTGCACGCGGTAAGATTCTTGGCGATTAGAGTCAGTACCAATAGGTTAGATGGTGCCCTTAATTAAAACATTAAACCAGATGTAACAGCAGGTAGTAACCGCTTCCCTTATAAAGATGTTTATTATACGCTTGGACGGACTTTTTAATAGTACATGTCGCAGTCGAGTCGCCTTCCCATTACGGATAAGTTCGTATGCAATGCACAGATAAAAGTATTTATACAATAACGTGCTATATCGATTTGATAAAAGAAAAAAAAATTTAAGACGATTTTCGCGTCGGATTTCCTATAATCGAAGCATTGTTTGACAGAAAATTCATCTTTTCCAGACAAGATGACGGGGTCGCATAAACGATATTTTTTTATTTAGCCAGATTTACTCGGTCATATGGTCAAATAAAACCAGACTATTATGATCTATCGACCTTCTGTGGATGTGGGAAGAAGGGAGGAGGGTACCAACAAAATTCATTGTAGCGTTCTGAATGACCATCAAGACCATTCTTCAACTCCTCAAATATGCATTACTAGAAACAAAATTTCCAATTGATTTACACGGCTTGGTACTGACCAAAATCGCTCAAATCAAGCCAGTAGGTTTAGATTAACGGCGGATTTGATATGTACCTACAAAGTGGGGATGACAAGTTCAAAATCCGGTCATAGTTTAGGAGGTGCTGACGGGCAATTTTAAGCCTCACTTCTTATGTCATATTATCAATATGAGCCAGGCTATTACGGTCTACCGACCTAAGGCGGATGTGGAGAGGGAGGTATTAACGAAATCCATTTTGGGGTCCTACATGACCATTACAATTTTTGACGATCTCGGGTACTAATTTTACCCCCCCCCCCTTTAAAAATGATTTGCTCAGCTCGGTACCGACCAAAGTTGTTAAAATTTGGACAATAAGCTGAGATTGGCGTAAGATTTGATATTTTGGAATGGAGATAACCTCGGGTCATGATTCGGTTATGCCTAAATTTTTGGGAGGGGATGCTGAGAGGCAAAAATTTCAAAAATCGGTTTTTTATGAACGAATTGATAGAAGAGAATCAAAAGTTTCATAACGGAACCAAAAATCAATCTCCTAGGTCAATTAGGTTGGAAGATATGAGAGATTTCCGCCTTTTCATTTTGAAAACAGATTTTTTCTCCCCTATCTTCCCTCCAAAATTAAGCTGGGAAATTAAAATTTGGTATTTAGACTTGATAGGGCTCATGGATATGCTTTTTGGGGGGATTTGATTCTTCAGTCTTATTGCGCCTTCAAAGTCGTAAAAATGTAGTTGTTTGGTAACTTTTTCTCATTTTTTTGAGTTTGTTCCTCGCATATTTAAGTCCCCTCAGAAAAATCGCAAAAATTGTTCCTGTTTGGGCCAAATGTTAGGCGATCCAAAGTTGCACAAAATATCTAAAAATCAGCCTCCTAGGTCAATTAGGAGGGGAGATATAAGGGTTTTCACCTTTCTGACTTTGAATAAGGGCTGTTCCTCCCTTATCTCCCTACAATTTGAGCTGGAAAGTTTGAATTTTGTATGCAGACTTACTGGTGGTCACATTTGTTCATTTTATAGGTTTTGGCTTTTCAGCTTCATTGCATTCCTTCACAGCCCGAAAAATGTAGTTTTTTGGTCGGTTTTTCATATTTTTTGAGTTTATTCCCAGCATAGCTCTCCTCCAAAAATTGAGCTGGTGGGAAGTTGAAATTTGGCATGTAGATTTAGTATAGATCTTGGATGTGCTTTTTAAGAGATTTTGTTGCTTGAGTATCTTGGCAACCGCTTGCAAGAGGTCAGGTTCAGGTTTTGTGGTTATTCAATTTGGTTTCTCGCATAAGCCCACTCCTACTCTCAATGAACCGAAGGTTGAAATAGGTGAGAGGAGGAGGGCTTTCGTGACATATTACTATCGTGAGAATTGAAAAAAAGCATCGCAGGTAGGAAGGATAACAATGAGGCTAAAAGGTTGAAACCTCAAAAGGCACAGTAAGGCTCCTACAGATGGGACATACTCAATTTTAACTTCCTAGTCCAATTTGGAGGGGAGCTATGCGAGGAACAAACTTAAAAAATAAGAAAAAAACCACCAAAACAACCACTTTTTAAGGCTGTGAGGGAGTGAAATGGGGCTTGAAAAGTTGAGACTCCCAAAAAGCACCTCTAGGGCTTCTTACTAAATGCATATACCTAATTTCAACTTCCTCGGGAGTTATGTGAGGAACCAACTCAAAAAATGAGAAAACTCGGTCAAAAAACCACTTTTTTGGGGCTGTGAGAAGATACAATGGAGCTAAAGAGTCGGAACCCCAGACGGCACATCTAGGGCCTCAACTAAATAAGCATACCAAATTTCAACTTTCTAGCTCAATTTGGTGAGGAGATAGGGGTGGAACAGCCCTTCTTCAAGGTAAAAAAGGGGGGAAAATCCCCACATCTCCTCTCCTAATTGACTCGAGAGGTTAATTTTTGGATATGTTATACAACTTTTGAGTCTCTATCAAACGGCTTTAAAAAGTCAATTTTGCGTTTTTTAGCCCTCAACACCCCCCCCCCCAATTGGGGCCTTGAGGGAGTGAAGTGGGGCTGAAAAGTTGAAACCCTCAAAAGGCACATCTAGAGCTTCAACTGCGTGTACATACCAAATGGAGGAACAGTTTTTTTTTCAAAGTTAAAAAGGGGGAAAACCCCCATATCTCCCCTCCTAATCGACCTCAGAGGGTTTTTTTTGAATATGTTATGTAACTTTTGATTCCATATCGATTGGCTTAAAAAAGGGCAATTTTTGCGTTTTCAATTCCTCAACACCTCCTCCCTCAAATTGGGGCATAATTGAATTTTGACCCCCAAGTTCATCCCCACTAATATATATCTAATCCGCCGCCAAACTGAGCCGATGGACCGAATTGGAGCGATTTTGAACGGTGTTGAGCGGAGTAAATAATTTTAATGTTCGAGGAAAAAATAAAAATAAATATTTGACACGGATAAAAATCGTCTTAATGGTCTTCTAGGAACCCAAAACAGATTTTTTTAATATCCCCTCCCCCCTCACTCATCGTTGGTTGATAGACTATAATAGTCTGGTTTTCATTGTCACAATGACATAGAAAATTGGGCGAAAAATTTCCTTCGTGGTATTTCAGAAAATCGATGAAAACTTGTCGCCAATAATCATCTGCAGTTCAAACATGTATAATAATTTAATTCGTAAGAAACATTTTGCAAACGATTTTTTGAAAATTTTCGAACTTTAAATGACTTTTGCCAGTTTAAAAAATTTAATTTAGGGGGATGTAATTTTCACCACATCCTTGTGAGGTCAATTTGGCAACTACTCTGACCCCAACGTTTGCAGGTTTCCATAAAAAGCAAAATCATACCCACCCTAACCAGCATCCTCTATCCAGCTTACACCTACATTATCGTGAAAAAATATGGGGATCCCATTTTCCCTCCTTTTATCCTCTTTTAAGTGAAGAGCGGCAAAGAGGTATTGAATAAAGAGGTATGTTTGAAAATGGAGTTAAATTGGTAAACGTGACGACGATAAATTATACACTGGATGCGTCATTGTTTTCAAACAAACGCGTATAAGTTTTAGATGGAAAGCACGTAATTTCGTATAATGGCTAAAATAATTTCAACTTGTATCGGGTCCGGGTATGCATTTTTCCATTACTTTGGTTTTACCTATATGTGTAGTGCAAGTGTACCTATACAATAGATATATATATATAGGTCTGTAAGTGTACATCTGCTTGTAGTACCTACTATCTAGCTACCTACTACCTATCTACGTATAAAACGTTGAAGGTAGCAAGAGGTACGTGTATATAGTTGTATAATACACTGGAGGTAGGTACTTATACTTACACATAGGTAGCAACTTACTCTATATATATATACATATACATACGATAATTTAATACAATGCATGCGTGGCTCGGCTCTCGCGCTTAAATATGCTAATACCGAATATTAGACCTTTAATAAACGACCAACTTAATGATAGGAACTTGATCAAATACCCGTCATCAAACAGGTAACTACATTTTACGCTATTCTTAATATATATTTTACATGTTGCCTCTTTAACCACTATCATTTAATAACTTAAACTATATAATACCTGTTGTATCGATACGCCGGGCCGGCCGGGCTATAATACTCTTATATCTACCTATCTATACACACGTACATACGAGTACATACATAACCATCGACGATAACTAATGAAAAATTAAGATCGGAAAATTTTCCTATAATTCGAACGCATTAGCAAATTCCTATCTGTAAGCGTAATATCAGAAGCTACGTTAGCTCGGATGCATACAAGTAAACGTACATGTAGATGTACCCAGTACCCAGTCTACGGTCACTTCACGTGCTGTAACCGGAAGCCCCTCTCTCTTCTCCCTCAGCAACGCTGTTGGTTCAATCAATGGATAGGGATCGTTTTGCAATATGTACCTAATATTAATCTCGTGCATGTATACCTAAGCATACACGTATAAAAAAATTGTCTTATAAATACGATACGCCAACTACGAAGGGCAAGGGGTCATCAGGCAATGCAGTGGTCAATTTACCTTGTAAATATTTCAATGTATGTATTAAACGAGTATGAGAAAACCGGTCTTAAACTAATTAAACCTATTTGTTGGTTACGCACTATACCCTTACGTTAGGAAGAAGAAGAAAAAAAAAAAGATGATGAAAAAAACTCTTTCAAAAAGTCAGGTGCAATTTTTTGTCCATACGTTATCGCTGATTTAAACGTCTGCCTTTATTCAAATAATTATTTTTTATTATCGTTTATATACGTATTAGTACCTACGAGAACGTTTTCACTCGTATATAGTAAGCATAATACAAAGTAATTACTCTTTTTTTTCTCTTTTTTTTTTTTTTTTTAATGCCAGAGTCAACGTCAAAAAAATATAAATTTTAACGTCGATACGTGCTTAGAACACCTGCACTAATATCTTACACCACAACAACACTGTTTGGTTTGGTAGCCAAAAATATGGTTAGGTAAAGTGTATCTTTGATGAAGATGTGTGTTTTTTTCCCCCCAATGAAATATGAACGAATAAATATTGCAAAATTTACCAAAAGGTGTGTACAATGATGAGGTAAAAAATTGTAAAAATTATTCAAAAATATGATTAATGATCCATAAAAGTTTTTTTTGAAAATAATAAAATCATCGTACAAATCATCAAGTTATCGTAAAATATGTTGAAACATCGTAAAAACAGATACATATTAAATTGTCGTGACAAGTGATTTAGTATGGATACCACCCACCCCTTAACTCCCTATTTCCAACGTAAATAAACTATGCAGGCTTGTTATTGAAAAAAAAAACACAAATTATAAGATTGCATTCTCAAAGGAAGTGAGTAATTCTATCAATAAAATACCCAAAATTATAATCATTTTTACTAGATATGTAGACCTTTGAAAACGTGAAATCGATATACGTAAATATGTGTTATCAATTTTCATTCTTCGATACTATTTCCTCCTCTTCTGCACCCCCTCTCTCCTCCTGAAATAATAATTTTTAAAGGTAAACTGAGAAAACATTTACTTCTTATTTTGACTTGACTCATGGAGATGATTAAGTCTCTAAGGGAGAAGAAGCTTTAAATATTCAAAATAGGGTAATTTTTGAAAAACAAATCTTATTTACACGCCAAAATAATGATATAGGGCCTGGGTCAGGTTATCACAGCACAAGAAAGGCATCTCTCTTCCCCTTAATCAGTTTACCAAATGAATTTTTGTTTTTTTGAAAAATCACTATTTTACTACTTTTTTTTTCTATCTTTTTACCAGATTTGAAATTTTTTCAAAAATATCATCTTTTCATTATTTTTTTGATAATACATACAAATTTAACCTTGCATGAAATTCTACATTCAGCCCCCTCCCCTTATCCGTGTACTGAAAATATTCTACTCGTAATTTCTTAAAGAGTGGTGAAGACTTTGAAATGAAATAAAATAAAAATTCGTAACTTTTTACTATCAATATTTGAACAGATGAATGTGAAAAACTCAGTTTGGGGGTTTTGGCTCATCGCTAAGTGGTTCGCCCTATGGTGTGGGATCGAAAATTTTAGTTAGTTGGTCGTGACACCAAAATGGACCATATTCATAAAAGAAAAAATGACACAAAAAACCATTTTTTGGGGCTGTGAGGGGGTGAAATGGGGTTGTAAAATCGAGACGCACAAAAGGCACATCTAGGACACCTACTAAATGTACACACCTAATTTCAAGTAACTAGCTCAATTTGGAGAGCTCCCTTCCTAATTGTCTTAAGAGGTCGATTGTTGTATATTTTAAACAACCTAGTTGATGAGTATCCAAAAAGGCTGTTCGTTGAATTTCCATGATTTTTTGAGAAAGTGAAAAGTTTTTATTTGAGAAATGAGAGGCATTCCCAAGATACTGGAATACTAAAAACTGTACTTTAGAAAAATAAACTTTCAGGAAAAAGTCATAACGAGATCTTTAAAAAATTTGAATTTTGTAACCCAAGAGCGAATTGTTACGCTTAGACAGCTATAGCCTTTAAATCTTTAAATTATAACTTAAACTAAAAAAATTCTTTATCAAAATAAAATTTTATAAATAAATCTTTCAACTTAAAATCCTAAAATTAATCCTCCTTTATAAAATAAGTCCACTGATGTCAGTCCAATGATGGCAGTCCAATGATGGCAGTCCAATGATGGCGTCACACTGTTGATGGTCCACTAATAATATCTGTAATTTTCCTCAGCATTTCAACTTAAAATCATAAAATCAATTCTCCTTCATAAAATAAGTCCACTGATGTCAGTCCAATGATGACATCACACTGTTGATGGTCCACTGATAACATCTTTAATTTTCCTCAACATTTTAACTTAAAATCATAAAATCAATTCTTCTTCATAAAATAAGTCCACTGATGTCAGTCCAATGATGTCACACTGTTGATGGTC
>FIZR01002982.1:0-40718 GCA_900060175.1 Ferrisia virgata
AACCTGTTTTTATTAAATTTCAACTGAATTTTTTCATGATTTTTAACGATTTTGGTTCAATTTTTACCTTTCTTATAACATTATCTGGTACCTGATTTTCGTTAAATTTCTGCATTTTTAAACCATTTTTGTCAAATTTTTGCTTAAATTGGTTTTTCTTCATATTTTAGGTCAATTTTCAACCATTTTTAACGATTTTAGGTCAATTTTCACATATTTTTCAACAATTTTTCGTAATTTTTGGTCAACTTTCTGCACATCTTATTTTTTTTTTTGTCAAATTTTAAACAATTTTCGGTGATATACAACGATTTTTTTCACATTTTCGGCCAATTTTCACTTAATTTTTAACATTTTGTTTAAATACCTATTTTTTATCAATTTTCTGCATTTTGTACGCTTTTTTGTCAGCTTTTTACCCATTTTTCAATAATTTTCAACAATTTTAGGCCAATTGTCCGCATTTTTAACCCATTTTAGTCTATTTTTACCCGATTTTCTATTATTTTAACGACTTTTTTCACATTTAAGGTGAATTTTCACTTCTTTTGTAACATTTCATTTTGATTTTTGTTCAATTTTCTGGACCTAATAATATTGATTTTTCGTTAACAGGATGCAAAATAATAGAGAAAATAATCACAAAAATAAGTCATTCGACAGTAAAAAATCGCAAAAACTTTAAAAAACCTTAATTTTTCGTTTAAAAAGGGTAAAATTGTAACAAGATCTTTTTATAACTCAAAAAATATATCAAAATAAAAAACAATCTTCAAAAATCTTCAAAAAGCATCGATATTTCACGTTAAGGAAGTAAAATTGTTGAAAAAGTCATCTATACAGTTTTAAAAATGTGAAAATCTAACGAAAAATCATCAAACAACCTTCATTCTTCTCATTTCAACGTAAATGAAAAAATAATGAGAAAATCATTCAAAGTTTCATAGAACTGAAAGAAAAAATCGAAAATTTTATAACATATCAACAACAAAGGTTTACCAACACATACATCTCTTATACTTAGCATGAAAAATTTTAAACGAAATTTATAAATTCTTTACAACCTGCACAGCCCAACAACATGCACCATGATTACAGACTTTTCACGACTCGAATTTCAACGAGTAAAGCCATCTTATAAAATTTCTCGTAATCCACTACTCGTCGAATTTTAACTAACATTAGTTCATCTACAGTTTGAAAAAGAAGAAAGAAAAGAAGCCGGAAATACTTCAACTCTACACCATAACACTACTCGTAAGTCGTAACCTACGACAACATAATTACTCAGCCATTTACCTAGACCTACGCACGCGAGCAGCAAACTGCTCTCTTACATTAACAGATACACATTTAACGTCTTCAGATTACGATCTCAAACAGTTAAAACAAAAAAACAAAAACAAAAAAAATAGTACTTAAAGTAAAGGTGAAAAGTCATAAACTAAACCATCGCCGCATTTAAAACAATAAACATGTAATAAACGGTTAACAGACCATAATGTCCACGTCAACGTCCACGTCTACATTTAAATCTTTATAATATAATATGATGCAACTGATACACAAACCGAAGTCGTAAAAAAGAAAAAAAAAATCGTTCATTGTCATTGATATGATAATGAGTTAAAATGACCGGAAAAAACGTTTATGTAATCACACCTACTAAATATATATATATGAATGCATGAGAAGAATTAATTTTACAAAAAGAATAAAATGTTTAACTATACGATTCAATTTGACTTTTACTTTTTTTTTGACTTGTTTGATAAATGCCGTTGTTCGTTTAATTAATTTACATCGCGTATGTATGCATTTTTCGATGGTAATTAATTTTAGAAACTGGTTTCATTTTCTGTCGTTGTGTTTACCTTTTTTTTGCGGAAGAAAGCAAAATTCACAACGCTGCAATGACCTAATGATGGTATTTCGCACAATTATAAGTTTAGTCTATTCATATTTCTCTCATAAATTTTTTTTTTTTTTTTTAGCGCTTGGTAACTTAATTATAGGTTGGGCTTGGCCGTAATTCGGATCTTTTCATTTTCTTTTTAAATATACATATATTATGGTATATTTTGCATACATTTTAAAATTCATATTATAATTTGGTATGCAGTACGTATTATAAGCTAATTTAGATAGTTGACGAATCGTCGATCTGGTAAAAAGTGTAGTATAACTCGACTCGAATCATATAATCTAGATTGTAATTAATTTCATTTGCTGTATTCAATACAATATATACGCTAACATAACGTATAATATTTTCACTTCATCAATCCATCTCTTTAAGTACATCTACGTATACAATATAGTCAGTATACCTACTCAATGTCTTTCATTAGACTGTACATCAGCATCTAATTTAAATACATACTTATACTATACATATATATTTCTCATCTTCAACGTATAATCAACAACGACGGCTTTAGATGGGTATACAGATACACTAGAAACATATTCAATGCAAAGTTGAACCATCATTTCCAACTTCAATAGAACGAAAATATTGTCTATTACTATATTAAGCGTCGTCAATCTAATTTAAAATATTTTACGTTTCCATTTCACTGTCTCTGATATCATTCTTGTATTTTTTTTTCATTCATGAATATATTCTTATTAATACGTTTATTTTTCCTTTTTTTATCAAAACGTACTTACTATATCGTAGTGCACATATTTTTATGAAATTTAATTTAGCTCTCTACGATGACGAAACACGACTAAAAATAAAGATCCTTGAGTGATATCGTTAATGAAAACGGTACACCAAGGGACATAGGGAACAGCACAAATAATTAGGTCAATGAACTCAAGAAATCTGTTGAGAGTTTTTACTTCTCAAATCACTAATGCGAATGAAAAACCTTCATTAAATTCAGAAGTAAAGTGAATAAATAATATAAACTGACAAACACAAGTTTGGCTGCCCTGGCCACACAAATTAACGATTATTATTACGTTTCTATTTCCTTTTTAGGTTCTCAGCTTCCAACGGGTACCTACGGTTAAGATGGATGATTTGGCTTTGCACACAGATTTCGAAAATTATCATGGAACGAGCGTAACAACCACCTCCCCACCCCTCTACTCACCGTGACTATAATGAAAACACGCATATTTTTGCATTTTGAGTGGAGAGTTCTGTCAAAAATTGCAAAAAACTCTGAAAAATGATGATATTTGGAAATTTATTGAATCAACATTGACCTATAATTAAACAAAATCACCATAAAAAACACACCAGAAAATTCTCGTATATCAATTTTTGATTATGTGAGTTTATTTATAGTCGTTTTATAAATTTTTAAAAACATCAAAAACTGAAATAACACATACTAGTTAGGTGCTTATAGTTACCCAACAAACTACTCGAATTGAAAAAGATTTTTCAGCTGATTTCCGTGAAATATTATAGTTATATGGATAAAAAAAAAACATCGCGGATTCATAGGGAGGGGTAATGGAGCTAAAAAATCAACACCACCAAAAGGCACATCTCGAATTTATACTAAATCTACACACCAAATTTCATCTCCCTATCATCATGAGAAGGGAGAGGGGGGAGATATGCGAGCAACAAACCCAAAAAATAAGAAAACCCAACAAAAACCAAGTTTTTTGGGGTTGTGGGCGGATGCAATGAGACTAAAAAGTCGAAACCCCTCAAAAGGCATATCTAGGACCTATACTAAATCTACATACCACATTTCAACTTCCTAGCTCAATTTGGAAGGGAGTTATGCAAGGAACAAACTCATAACATCAGAAAATTCACCCAAAAACCCACATTTTCCGGAATATCGAAGGTGCAATGAGGCTGAAAAGTCGAGACCCTCAAAAGGCACATCTATGGCCTCTACCAAGCCTAAGCCTACGTACTGAATTTTAACTTTCTAGCTCAATTTGGAAGGAAAATAGGGAAGCAACATTCCTTTTTAAGATCAAAGGGGAGGAGGACCATCATAATTCTTTTCTTAATTGGCCAAAAAGGCAGATTTTTTCATATGCTACAAAACTTTGATTTGTCTATCGATCAGCTCAAAAAGGAAAGCTTTAGCGATTTTAGTTACTCAATATCCTCTCCTCCAAATGTGGATAGTCAAATCTGCCATCAATCGAAGTCTATTTCCCAAATTTAATAGATTTTTGTCAGTATCGAGCAAGGCAAATGATTTTTAGTTTTGGAAAAAATAAAAAAGGCTTCTAGGACCTCAAAACCGATTTTTTTTAATATCCCTGCTCCCTTATCCGTCATCAATCGATGGGCCGTAAATACCTGGTTTTTAATGTCAATATGACCCAAAAAATTAGTCTAACTGACCTTATCTAGACACTTTATACCATAATTTTACGTGATTTTCAATTTTCGATTTTTTTGCTATAATTCCTAAATTCCAACTAGTTATAACTTGGAAAAAAAAAATCCTGAAAAAAAATACAAGGATTTTCTGATACGCTCTTTTCATTTATGGTGGTTTCGTTCAATTTTAAGTCAATTTTGATGAAGAAAAATGTTTAAATACCTTCATTTTTCAGGTTTTTTTTTTTTGCAATTTTCGACATGACCTATCACTCCAAATGCAAAAATATGTATTCTGGAAGTAAGTACTCACCAAGGCACATATGTTGGAAAAAAAATTTCATGTACGTGTTTTGATTTTTGCTCAATAAAGGTTTAAAATTTTCTTTTATACATTTTTCGCCAATTATTGGCTAAAAAAAGGTTGGAAAATTGTGGTATACTCGTATAGTCCTCTTTTATCACAACATATTATGGTTAGTTTCCATTTTTTTACCAATAATACACTATTATGACGATTTTTTGATAAGAAATATACGTTTTTTCACAATAACGACAGTAGCGAATGAGCTAGGGAGGTGTTTTTGCGGTCAATATTTTTTTGGAAACATCAATAATGTTTTCTAATAATTTTCAAAATTTGAGGACAGAGCCAAAGCACCTATCTTGACCGTAGGTTACATACCCCTTTAAACACATTTATAAAATTAGAATTATCTATAATGCCACCAGACTAAGGAACGACAGCTCTTTTTCGACTACTACATCACATACTCGTACTTTTAGTAAGCATATTATTTTGAAAAACTTTAAGGTAAGTACAGTAGCCATATTTTGAAATATATTTTATTGTCACTGAAATCACGACACCAGATAATTGTCTCTTTCGAAGGCGTTCTTCTGCTAGTTTTCATTCACAGTTGCAATATATACGCAATACTATTATTCATTTCACCAGGTAAAATAGATAATGAATACATAGATAGATCAGCGGGTGGCTGTGAAATGAAATGAAATGATGTTCTGGTGATATTAAAGACCCCCGGAGTGCCGGAAAAACGTTCTCTTTCCGAGGAAATATGTCTGGCTGGTAGTTTTGATTGTTGGTCAATAACATTCAATAATTTTGATTTCAACTAGTTGAATGTCAAAATGAACGTTTTATGAACAATTATGATCACTTTCGATGAGTTTATTATTACAAATAATCGTTGTAGAAATATTTATTTATATCTGGCTGGATGAAATACGCTCATATCATTGAACAGTATAGAGAAAATACTTTAATAAGATAATATTAATAGGGTTATTTCATTTTAAAAAACGATAATATACGAGAATCAACTGGTTTATATCCAATATCCATACTTGTGATTAGGTACAAGATAAAAGATACTAATATGTTATCCAGTTAAAGTCTAATGCGAATTTTTCGTATTCATTTCTAAGCCAATATGTATCAAAAATCGAACTGAATTTCAATTAATTACGAGAAATCTAATAGAATGGCATAATAATGTGAAATTCATACCATGTGAATGCAATACAATCGAGCGCCTGTAGAGCAATTGGTATACCTCAATGTACACAAATTATAATGAACTTGAGGCTTATTGATTATTCCTCCAATTTTAGTTTTACCATTAGTACAAAAGAAATTCCTACAATGTAAGAACATCACAGAACTAATATTACTACACTACACGTACACATAATGCTCGATAGATTTGTCTCCTGCAAAATCATATTGTAGGCAAATCTTTCAACCCACTATCAATTTATGTAGTCTAAATACTTTTCACTTCGGGAGTTCAACAATATAATATTGATGACGATGAATTCAAATTAAAAAAAAATTAATAATCAAAATATTAATTCATAGTCTTTTCCAATCGAAAACATTCTGATTTTAAATTCGCTCACTTTCGTAACTAAAAATTCAATTTCAACAGGAACAAAGATCAATATGATCACTGAAATGAAAATACTTATCATGATCAACTCATCGATGATTCACCACACTTACACAATCTTAAAAATGAAAAAAAAAAAAATAATGAAAAAAGCACCGCAATGTGTTTGTTGCTTTTTGAGTCTGATTTCAAAAAATAAAGTAGATAGGAGAATTAATTGTTCATTTATGGAAGAAAAAAAAGCACCCTGCGATGTTTTTTTTAGTTCATTTGTTGAAGTATAGGTAGGTATTGAAGTAAATAATTCACAACGATCAATATTTACAAGCTCCCAAACCAGTAGGCCTATGTCAGACTTGCAACTCTGAACCCATTACCGCTCAACACCTCTTGTCTTCCTGTCCAACTTACTACAAAAAAGACAAATTTTAAACATTCCCGAAAACATACACGTCATATCAGGTTCCTTTAAAGACATTTAAAAAATCTTTCTCATAGGACAAGAACTTGACTTCCAACAACAAATTTAAACCCACCCCATCCTGATGCCTCGTAAACATTGGGTGTAAAAATCTTGGCAAATATAAACACTCAGTATGAAAAAATCATGAAAAAATAAATGAATAAATAGCTGAAACCCTCAAAAGAAAAATGTATGACTCCTATTGAATGAGCATGCCAAATTTCAACCTCTTAGTTCAATTTGGCGGGAAGTTATGAGTGAGGCAAACTCAAAAAATGACAAAAACCGACCAAAAAACCACTTTTTTCGAGAGTGCGAGAGTGCTATAGAGCTGAAAAGTTGAAACTCTTCTACAAGCTCATTTCAACTCCCAAGCTCAATTTGGAGGGGAGATATACGAGGAACAAACTCTTAAGGAAAGCCGACGAAAAAACTGATTTTTCTGAGCTGTGAGGGGATGCAATGGGGCTAAAAAGTTGAAACTCCCAAAAGGCACATCTAGGACCCCTACTAAATCTACAGACCAAATATCAACCTCTTAGTTCAATTTGGAGAGGAGATATGCCTGAGACAAACTCAAGAAAAAAGAAAAAACACTCCAAAAAACCACTTTTTCGGCGCTGTGAGGGAGTGCAGTGCAATGCGGTAGTGAAATCGACATTCCCAAAAAGCACATCTAGAATCCTTAATAAATCTACATGCCCAATTTCAACTTCCTATCTAAAAGGAGGGGGGTTCGTTGGACAACCTTTTTTCATAATCAAAAATAGGAAATCTCACATATCTCCCCTCTCAATATACCTTAGACGTTGATTTTTTGATATGTGATACAACTTTAGATTCTTTATCGATTGGGTTTAAGAACGAACAATTTTTTCCACCTTAGGTCTTCAACGCTTCCTTCCCTAAATTTGGGCGTAACTTAATTCAAACCTAAGGGCATTCTCGGGCAAAAATATCAAATCACTCGCCAATTTAAGTCCACTGCCCAAATTTGACCGATTTTGATCAGTATCAAGATGAGCAAATGATTTTTAGTTTCGGGGCGAAAAATTAAAAAATGAAAATGAAAAGGAATAAATATCTGTCATGGCCAGAAAAGGTTTCAATGGTCTTCTAGGACCTCAAAATAAATTTCTTTGATGCCTCTTTCTATCGTAGCAGTTTGCTAGTCCTTAATAGCGTGATTTTTGTTGACAATACGATATAGAAAATCAGGCTAAAACCACTGATTTACAAGCAATAAGTTCTTGTATACCATCTACTATTTCACGAAAGTTTTCATGGAGGAAACAATGTAAGTAGGGAACGAAATTACTATTAACAAACATCGATAAAGTATTAAATTTACAACTAGTTTCCTTTTTGCAAAGGGCGATACTTTGACTTTCGGTTCAGATAATAAGAATTCACAATGCAAAATACACTCTATGTGTGATATTGTAAAACAACAATAATGTAACGAAAACGAAATAACCTGAACAAATTAGAAATTATAAATATATAGTAATCTTTCACTGTTTATAGTTCACCTCTTGGATGAATAGTACCGGAGTTCCAATAGATAAGACCTACTAACGCACAGAATTCTTTCCCAAACCAACGATTCCAAAATAACAAGAAGAATATCAGTTAATAGCTACACAAATAATGAAAACTGATGAACTCGTTGTCCTTAAATGGAATATTTTCAAGAAAACGAAGATAGAAGTATTGTAAGAAACGGGGCATTGAGCATAGTTGCAATAGATCTCACGTTGATAAATGCATACAAATACAATTGTCGAACATTCCGTCAACACTAAAGAATCAGTTTTTTGAAAAGTACTCGAATCAAATTCGATCAACTTGAATAACTTTTTCAAGCATATTATAAGTATGCATATTTGAAATGAAAATTTGAAAAAATAATAATTGCGATCGAATGGTTATATGAGAAATGATCAAAAAACAATTATGAAAATTAACTTCCAGTGTCCGCAAACTACAACTAAAAATAGTAAAAATTGAAAATGTAGTCATGTGATTTCATAAAATATCAACTATACTCTTCAGTACGGCTTTGGACCAACGTTACAACCATTTTTACTCACTTTTATTAATTTATATTCGTCACTCAATAACATTTCCATTCAAGTTTCTGAAGTTGAAGAGAATCTGCCAAGGCTATGTGTAAATGAAAAACACCGATCCCTTCATCAACACCCTAAACTTCATAAAAAATCACTTCACCGGTAAAAGGAAATACTACATTACTGTTAGATAAATAATTCACAACCATACTGTCTGCTTTGGATCGTTACTCTTAGATATCATACATCAACACACCGAATCATTATTTTTTTTTTGTAGACAAACTGTAATATGTATCTATCACATGAAATAGCTAAACTCTCAGGAACTATATGTTTTCAGTTTACCATGGATGGTTATCTGGAACGGGAAACATATCTGATTATATTGCCGAAGAAGTGAGATCAACATTGTTTACTGAATACTTAACGGATAATCGTGGAAAACCTTTTGAAAACCAAGCAGATGTTGTAAAGTTATACTGTTGGATTAAATATTTCAACATTGAAATAACATATCAAATGCAACTTTGTTGTCAATATAATTAAGTATGCGACAGGAAGAAACAAGCAAATAACTTACCGTTTTTAATACTTGGACGACTGGAATGGACATCAGAGAATTCAGAATTCCGGCTGATTCTTCCTTCTGTCAGATGGAAACAAGAGCGGAGGGCCGCGATTTGAAATGTTAATAACTAATACGATTTCTGTTATGTAGAAACACGAACTATGACACGAATGAAAACTTATACGATTCAATAATTCAATAAAATAGATAATTGAATTATTAATTAGTTAGAAATGAGTATTTATTGCATGTTTTTACCTTGTCTATTGTCAAAATGCATTAAAAATTAAAAATAAATACAAAAGCATGGCATAGGCAGTGTTACCAAATACTCAAATACGTATGTGACTAAAACGGTGCGGTGCGGTGCGTTGGGCTTTGACACTTTGACGTTTGTTCAAACTTTGGATTTTAATATTGATTCTTGATCGTTTCATTTTTTTTCTTTTTTCATTATATAACTGTACTTGGGTTTAGGAGGTGGAGAAAAAAATGAAAGAAAAAAAATTTAAGATGGTTTCAATTTGACAAAATGTTGTTATTGATGCCATTGTCAATAATTAGCATTTTACTAAACCTTGACTCCTCACGTCTTCACAGTTGCCTCACACCCTCACAGTAAAAAACTTATTTTCGTTACTCTACATTGGGCAACATTTATTTCTTTCACTGATAAGCCGACGTGATAAGCTGAGTTCAATAACTGAACCTTTGACCTTTAAAGTTGGCTTTAAGCATAAAAAACTTATGTATGTATTTTTAATAATTTACTGTTTTTCCGAAACATGTTTGCAGAAAATTCCAGACACCAGACCAATAAATTATCCAACATTCTCATCTCAACAATCTTAGCATTTAGCACTGAGCCACCCTTCCTAAGGTGAGTATCATCCAAAAAAATGCACTATTTATGTATTAAAGATGAAGAAATGAATATTTCTGTTTTTTATTGTGTTCATCCGTACTTATTCTGCATCAAAATAAAGATCTCCAACCGTGTAAGCAGAAATCGATTGAGTTATTATTACTGCGATACATCTCCGGTTTCAAATTTAGATCAGATTTATCTATTCACTTAAAGTTGAACAAAAATGTACATAGACAAACCAAAAAAATTCAGTTTTATTAAGCGAATTGAAAAACAATGCATTTAAAAATAAGTTAAATTTACTAACATGAAACAATAAATAATAAAAAAAATATTTTAATTAGTAGAGACCTTTCCTCCTTTTCTTTACTCTGAATTGTTTGAACCTAAAAAACATAAAAAAATAAGTAAGTAAATTGATATTTACTTTGATATAAAACACAAATTCATTTTCAAATATTGTAAAATGATAATCTACCTTCTTTTTTGACAGGGTATATAAAGCTCTCAGTTTTGTCCTGTCCGGCTGAATTTTGGGCTACGCAAGTGTATGTACCCATATCATCCCAAGTAATTTGACTAATTAGTAAATCTCCATTATCCAATACCTAAATGATTAATTGAAATTTAGTAAGTATACATTTTCATTTTAATTAAAAAATTACCATCATACGAGTCCGAACAACATACTTTATAGTGAGGAGATATAACATCGGTGTCGATAATTTGATTTCTGTTATTTAACCAATAAATCGCAGGTTGTGGATTACCAACAGCCACACAAGGTAATGAAACATCTCTATCGATGACTTCTAAAATGGTTGGGCCCCACGCTACGATACGAGGACTTTTGAGCGAATTACGCTGACATTGTACGCCAGTCTCACTCTCTACACAAACAAACGACAAAAAAAAAAAGGAAATCAATTGGCCGTTTTGAGATGAAATTTTCGAAATAGTGAGTAATAATTATTATGAATTTTTATACACGTTTCTGAAAATCACGTGTAGTCTGCGGTATAACAAGTACGTAACTGGTACTTATAATTAAGATACATAACGTTCCACTCGTGTAATGAATATTAATAGTTTAATTTGCATGAAGATCGTGTGCGCGTCGTGATCATCTTTAATACGCAAAAACTTGAAAATTTTTACGTTTTAATAAATTGCTTGTCGTCGCCTATGAACACATTGTACATTTATGATGTCTTACCTTCAACGATCACTGAAACGGGTAGAGAATCTTTCGTTTTCACACCTGAAACACCGGTGCAAGAGTAAATTCCTTGATGGTGAGGCATTACACAATCGATAACGAGGCGTGATCTGATTTTTCCAATAGCTGTATTAACAACTTCGTTTAATTCGACAAATCCTCCCTGAAAAATTTATTTTCATTAAAGTCGATGAGTTTTTTAATACGCATTTATTTAGTTTTCAAATTGAAAAAAAGGAAAACTAAAATCTTGGATTTGTTTATAAGTGGACTTACCTCGGTTATAAGATTATTTCCATGATGCCATTTAATAGTTGGAGGTGGGCTTCCAACAGCTTCACATTCCAATTCTAAAGCTCTACCAGAAGGAACTGTAATAACTGGATCACTTTTAATACTAACGTTGATCCATTCACCAGGTAACTGTACAAAATGTTTTCCACCTGCGAAAAAAATTAAATTGTAAGTTAAAATCGTTTCCGAACAATATTAAATTATTTTTTACCAACGTCGAATTAATGTACGATATGTAGAAAGTAGGCTTATCACTATGATTCGTGTACGTGTAACTTTTTATCGTATTTTAAAAAGATTTCATCGTATCTATGCCTACTTCATTGTGCTCGTAAATCGACGTATTTATTTCCTATCGAACTTTGCGCTACCGGTGCCTGCCTTCGTGTGCATTAATCGAAATGACGTAGATTAAAAAAGAAAAAAAAAATGAAAATTAATTTCATTGTACTTCGTTAGTTCATATTATAATCGATATCTCGTATTCGGAGAAGAGTAGTGGAGATAAAAAAAATTATACGGTTCTACTCAAAGATTTCGTTAATTATCGAAGAGACGTTCTTGGAAGAATAATATGAGATTCCGAATGAAGCGCCATACTAGCGGTGATAAGGAGCTTAAAATTTAACAGAAGTTACGTCAACTTGACACGAGTTCAAATCGAACGATAATGAACCTTGAATTTCCTAGGTACTGATGTATAGTTTTTTTTTTTTTTCAAACTTTTAATAGAAAAACCACGTTGACCAACGACCTGTAAACACAAGCTAACGTTGACCTTCAAATGAAGAAGTTTTTCGTGTTGTAAAAAAATTTTCGCATAGATTGCGAAAAGTTTTCGAAAATGCATTGAAAATTTTCATCGAGGTCAAAGTAGTTAACATCCTACTGTGAAACTTCATTCAAAGATTTCGAAACGTTAGGAGTGTTGTGTAAAAAAAAAATGTATTTAATCGTTGAAATTTAATTTACATTTCTCCTTCAATTAATTCGCTTGCATTGAAGGGGAACTTATTCAACTATACACGAATCATACGAATAGCTCGAATTTCGATTAGACATTTCAACTTACTTGGATTTCTTCCAACTGGAACTTTAGTCTGTAAAAAAAAAAAAAAGACAAAAGGATGAACTCATTAATCCTTTGATATTAAATGAGAAAAGATGAATAATTAAGTACTTAAGGTAAAGAGAAAAAAAAAACTCGTTCGATAGAATATGAATTGATTGAATTGTTGTAATTTTTCTTTCATAACCGGAAGTGCAATCTGGGCACTTACAACTCTAACCATGTGATCAAAAATTTTACACGATCTTTGTATTTTAATAATTAATTTTATTCGTAATAACAAATTAATTTTATGTTCTAGGTATCAAGAATATAAGCTGGTTGATGACGAGGGGTTGATGAATTGGAAAAGTGCCAGTAAGTTTACGAAATTTTTCCATTAATTTGTTTAATTGTGTAGCCAATGACTACAGATAATGTTCCAGAAGTCACATTTGCTTTTTATTGTTGCATCATTCGGTTTATTCTGACGCTGGCTCGACCAACTGGATTTTTTAGACTTTTTGCCAATATTTCTTACGAAATAACGAATGAATTTCGAGGTCAATTGTTAAATCTCAAGGGATTTTGAGATGTATATTCGGAGGATGATTTTGATTACCTACTTTATACACGTGTTTTTCACATAAGATTATCGTGACTTGGAAAATTATCATTAATTCAATCCTACTTGGTGACTTTTTTTTTTGGAAACAAATATTAGAATGAAATTAATTATCGAAAAGAACTATCTAAATTACATTAAATTAAAAAATAAAAAAAAACGTACAAAAATCAGCAGCTTACCTGTTTATAAATATTTGATGGCACTCTAGCCGCATCGATAACGGTGACGGCCACAAATAAAAGAACAAAGCCTCGAATAGCTTCCATTTCTCTAGAAGAAATTTCAGTTAAAAAAATTACACTTTTTTTTTAAAAAAAAAAAGAAAAGAAAAAATACAAATGAAAAAAATAAATCGTATGAAAAAATCGACGAATACAAAATTTGGCAATAATTTTAAAATAAATAGGAAACTTATTGAAAAATAAAAATCTTTAAGTAATTAACACTGAAAGTTCAAATAATTTATATCTGCTGTAAAAAATTTTCGTATTTTCTTTAATTATAACTCGCGAAAACATGTTTGAGAAAAAACGAAGTTACTATGTGATTCCTTTAGCTGAGAAGAGACGCGAATGAACGTCGAGTGGCAGCTACCCGACTATACAAGTCTCGAAATCCCCTCTCCTCTTCCTATATATTGGAGATGACGTAATTTCAAATGTTAATTACAAATACTATAGATTCCTTAACCACTATTGCTAGTTAGAACAAAATCTTTTTTTTCACGTTCAATTTGTTATCTCTCTCTTCTCTCTCTCCCTATTAGTCTATTCTCTTTCTAAAAAAAAAAAAAAAAAAAAAAAAGAATACCGGATACAGATTGAATCTCGTTCTTAGTAAATTATTGGAGAACTGAAAGACTAGTTTGTAGGATATTCCAGATTTGGGCAGATTTCTTTGAATATTTGACTTTTGAATTCTACATCGGCATGAAAAATCGTAGGCTATCATATTGAAAATTAATAACGTGTTCTCTTTTGGATTTTTTTTCTCTACATACTACAGTAGAGAAGTTGGTGTTTAGATTTTAGATGAGGAAAAAAAAAACTTTTGTAAAAATATCGAAGAACCGCTTTTAGTTTTTTCTTGGAATAAAGTACAAAAGTGGTTTGTAGTATTTTTTCATTGAACTGCTTTCAGTTCAGTTGGTAACATCATTCATAGTACCTAGTACCTACTTATTAAATGATTAGGGATTCCGAAAATTATTTAATATTTTGTTCGACAATTTGAAAAATATTCGTCTTGGTTTTTAAATCACTTTCGAACGTAAATAGATTAGTTAATTTCTTATACTTCTCATTTAATAAATAAAATGGCGCCAAATAAAGTGCTTAAATGTTTTTATGTAGTGTGTTGTAAGTACATATTATCGATTTGGGGAAACAGAAACATTAAGATAATTTTTGAAAAATAAATAATTAAGTAGGCAAATACATCGTTTGCCCTTGGTTAAATATTTCTTACACCCGAGTATCGGATGATTTTTACACTCAATTTAATCGATAGTTTTTTTTACATTATCAAAATAAAGTTTAAGAGTATGACCTCTCAAGAATTCCGAGTACCTACATCACTGCGTAGAAGTTGATGAAATAAGTTGCTTTTTTTTTTCTTTCACTGGCGAATGCCCGGTTATCGAAAACCAAAGTTTATAAGTACCTATAGAAAATGATACATGTACCTATTACCTATTGATAAAACACAATTAAATTATAATATAAATGAAGATTCCTTTCACTGGAGCATATTAAAAATCACCTGTTCTCTTTTTGAGGCATCATTAAGGAAGTAAAAAATCACGCGAGGAATTTAAATAAGTAATTTTGTTGATTATTTGTTTCAACTTTGTTTGTTAATTTTGATTTGAAACCGATATTATAATTTAGGTACCTTAGTCATTTCCTAATTCTCAGGCTGAAAAAAATGGTGATTTACTTGTAGATTTGAAGATGTTAGAAAACTTCCGACAAAATCTTGACTACTAAGAATTGCGATAATTATTACCAATTCGTAATGTATGTGTGAGAGTGGGGAGGGGGGCAAGGTCATGATTTTGGAAAATTATTGGATAGATACTTCATCATTCAGTTTTGTTTATCTAATCTTGGACTATCAGTATTTTCTGTAACAATCAAATGTACTCGTAGTTTTAATAATTTTAGCTTTAAAAAAAGCCCAAACTCGATCAAAATTCATGAAAAGTAGAAGTTTTGTGTATAGATGCTGTGAAGTATGTATTTAAATATTCTTCAGCTTGAAAAAATCTATACTTATTATGTCCTCTGAAGGGAGGAGGGGTGCAAAGTTCAGTTTTTCACCAATTACTTCCCAAATAACGCGCTTATCACAAAAATGTTGAAACAAAAAGTTGTAGAGCTTTGAAAGACAAACTTTTTTACTCCTTTAACTTTTTTCACCAGGTGGCCGTGGGGGGGGGAGTTAGGGCTTTTAATAAAAAAATCATTTCTGAAAATCTCTAGTTGACGCGAACAATTCTCAAAAATCTGCTTAATTCGCCTTCAGTAGCATCGTTCGTGCATGGTGCTTCCCATTATTATGTAAAACTAGAAAAATCTTCGTCCGTCACCTTTTTTCAAAAAAAGGGGGGTATGCCCTTAAAAAAATTGCAACTTTTTCGAAGAATAAATCCGTTATACTAGAAAATTCGAAAAAATTGTTTCAGACAGACATTGTAGAGCGTTAAGAGGCAGCCATTTTCGATTTTTCACTTTTTTCCTAGGTAGTCATGGGACGGGGCTGTGGCGAAAAGAAAAAACAATGACACTTGAAAATTCTTGTACAAATGAATTACCTTGGCCCATGTGAGTCAGGTATAAATTTCAGTGAGTTAAAAATGGAATGGGTCTGATACAAAGGATTTTGTGATTACGGAATTTGATTTTGAAAGCTGCTTGAGTGTTGGGTCCAAATTGGGCTTCTAAAGGGGAGGTTCAAAATCCAAAATTTGCCCAATTTTGGACATTTGTGTCGATTTATGAGGTCTTAAATTTTCTATTCTAGATTTATGAGAGGTTTTAGCTTTTTATGAACACAAATTGGGCCCCAAAATGGGGTGTTGATATTTTAAAACTTTGCAAAATGCACTCAAATGGTATCGAATTTGGTATATGGGTTTTCCAATGTGCTGTTTTGAGATCTTGAAATTTTCAAGGTCTAATGTAATTTTATGCTTTGGTAAATTGACACCAATGTCCAAAATTTAAAAAATTTTGAATTTTGAACCTTTCGTTTAGAAGCCCATTTTGGGTCCAAAGTTCAAATGGTCGTCAAAATCGAATTCTACGACCATTGAAACCCGTGTATTAGACTCATTCAACTTTTGGCTCGTTGGAATTTATACCTGACTCGCATAGACGTAAATCATAAATTTTTTGAAGTGTCATGTTTTTTTTTTTTAGCCATAGAAAAAAAGTAAAAAAACGAAAATATTTGTCTTTTAATGTTCTACAACGTTAGTTTAAACCAATTTTTCAAATTTCTCATTTTAACGGACATATTACTTGTGTAAGTTGCAACTTTTCAAAGGGCAGACCCCCCCTCTCCCATTGATGAAAGGAGATGGTCCAACCTTTTTCCTATTTTACATGACAGTGGAAAGTACTATGCAAGAAAATTGCTATAAAAGCGAATTAAGCAGATTTTTAAGAATTATTCGTGTCAATTGGAGATTTTCAAAAATTATTTTTTCCTACATACCCTAGCTCCTACCCACGACCTCTCGGAGGAAAAGGTCAAAAAAGTAAAAATGTTCGTTTTTTAACACTCTAAAACTTTTGTTTTAAAATTGTTTTCATAAGTGCGTTATTTGAAAAGTAATTGCCAAAAACCCAGACTTTGCCCCCCCCCCCACCAAAGGCTGGCAAAATATTCCTAGATTTTAGGGAAGTTCAGGAATATTAAAATCTGTGCATCACAGTATCTATAAATGAAATTTCCACTTTCTGTGACTTGATCGGTTGAAAACCTGATAAATCCTATAGCAATGTAAGTAACCTAGGCATCCGTCGAACTATTTTCAATTAATTAAACCATCACACAACCCTTCATTCACATTTACATTATAAAAATTTTCATTTCATTAGATGAGCTAGTTGATCTAAAACCTTTTATCATTACGTTAAAGTACACCTGAGTTGTCGAAGTATTGTTGGGATTGTTCTGATTTGGCACCAAATGAACCATATATTCTTCAATGAGCAATACGTTTAAAAAAATCAAATTCGGATGAATTCAATTATGTTGAGTTAATTAAAATCCAACGAATGTATTTTAAAATTATCATTTTTTTACTTACCAATAACAGTCAACTTATCGATCTACAAAAAAGAACTAGAATTTAAAAAAAAAACTGCCTACTTAACAAACAAAATTCAGTAACTAATGTACTTGAAATTTCAATTACACGTCACTTTTGTTGAATTTTCTCATGTTAAACAGCATTTAAATAATTTAAAATCACTCGTCAGTAAAGTAGGTTCTTCTCAAAGGTTATGAATTGATTAAATGATATCTATGCACGCTTCATCATTATTTGTTCAAAATTTACTTTTGTTATCGAATAAAAATTTGATGGGAATTACTTATGCGACAAAATTATTTACTTTTGATAAGTAGGTAACGATATCTGTGTTTATTTAATATTAAACTGTAAATCAGATTGATTTCAGTTGGAATTTTTTCTTCAAAAATCCTTATCAATGAACTATACTTTAAATAAATGGACCAATAAATGTTTCCATTTGTCGAGCTCAAAAATATTATGATGGAGTTTGTTGTTGAAAAATCTAAACTGTGATAATTAAAGTACATTAATTTTTTTTTTTTAAATAGGAACCTATTCGAAATTTTGATATTATTTTTTCAAAAAAACAAAAAAAAAACAAATGAAATTTAAATTAAAAAAAAAAGTTTAACTCACCTTTAAAATCACTATCTTTATAGAACAAAAAATTAAGTCAACTCTATCGGATTATTCTACTCGGAACTGAACCGATCAAACGCACGCGACTGAATTAATTACGAACAAGTTTACGACTTGTCTTCATATATATCACAACGTATACTCAAAAATTACATTCATATGTAGTTTTTAAGATCAAAGTTGTACCAACACCACTCCCACTAATTATATTAGTATAGTAAAAGGGGACTCAAAGTATAACATTTTAGTCCATTTATCATCTGATGGAGTGAAGAAAAAAAAGCTGTTATCTCTCTACAATGATGTACCAATTACCACCCGTACTACGATTATAGGCCAGCTCGTCGTTAAGGATAATTTTCCTACATTCCAAATTCATAAGTCATACTGTGGTTATCGGTGAAAACACGTATTATCAGCAGTTTTTTTTTCTGCTGTGGTAATATGTCTCGTACGCGAACACCTGTCTGGCTTTGGAGACAGTATAACTAAATACATGCGCATTTGTGTGAACGTGGTACCCGTCACGTACTCAGATCTTATAACAATTGGCACTTGAGACCTTTTTTTTCCCTTCGATTCCAAGTACTTGGTCGTTTTAAATATGCTTTTTGTGTTTTTCGTTAAAAGTTTCTATATAAATGGTTTTGCGAGATTGGATATTGCTTTGTAAAATTTGTTTGATTACCTACCTATACGGTTTTAATATTCATAAGGAATGGACGAACGTCATTTTTCGTTTTTTTTTTTTTTTTTTTTTTTTTTTTTTTGTTCGCGTAAATGTTAATAACGAAATCATAATTCATGATAATCGTACGCCATGCGCCATCAAAATGGAAATAACATTCGCTATTAATTACGTATTTTGATGAATTGACGTCAATTTAAGCCTATATCGATGTTTCACCCATAAACAAATTGTTGTAAAGGTCAAAAAGTAGTTTAGGAAGTGGCGAGAATTATTAACTAGTATTTAAATTACTATCACCTTTAATCGATAGGTATTCGAAAATAAATATTATTCACTGTTTCATAATAATGTATTTCGTAGAAATATCCCACTAATGAAGGGGGAAATATTGGAAATTTTTTTTAACATGTTTTTATGAAATTAAAATCAAATTTCTATCATTGAAAAGTGAAAATAAAAAATTTTGATAAGATTCTTTTTATGAAAACCAGCCTATTAATTTGTAGCCTAAATGAAATTATTATTGAAAATAAGAAATTGAAATAATAACCAAAAAAATCGTGATATATTGAGTTAACGAAGATGGTATTCAAAAAAAAACATGGCTCTTAAGTTTTTCTCTTAGTAAACGATAGGGGAAAAGTGAATATTTAAAATCTCAAAAAGCATATCTAAAATTATAATCAAATGTGTGTACAAAATTTCAGCTCCTTAGCTCAATTAACGATGGAGTTATGCGAGGAACCAACTCAACGAAATGCAAAACCCACTCAAAAACCACTTCTTCGAGGAGTTGTAAAGGAGGTGCGATGGGACTAAAAAATCGAAGTCCCCAAAAAGGCACATTTAAGTTGCTTGCCAAGTCTACATTCCAGATTTCAGCCCCTAGCACAATTGGAAGAGGAGTAGTTTAGTGAGAAACTGAATTTTTTCACCGTCAAAACAAGTGAACCCCCCCCTCTCTCATATTTCCCCTACTGATTTACGTAGAAAGCTGACCTTCGCATACACTACACATCTTTTGATTCCCTATCGATTGGTTCTTAAAACAAAACAATTTCTGCAACTTTTGTTTCTCAGCACCCCATCCTGCAAATTTTGGCCTTGCTACGTTTTTACCCCAGGTCACCCCTACTTATGTATTTCTAAAGCTTATTGGCCTAATTTAAGCAAGTTTGATCCGTATCAGATAGAGAAAATAATTTTATTTCAATTTTACCTGCCGTATATGATTTTTAAGATTCATATCTTCGAATTTTTTAAAATTTGAAAAATTGCTTTTCCAAAACAAATTTTATTAAAAAGGACATAGTTCATCTTTTCAAGACCCTCAAAAAGCAATTTTTCTGATTTTTGAGCTATTTACACTGCATTTTTAGCTATGAGGATAGATAGCATTGGCTATTTCAGAAGAAATGAAAGGGGCGAAAACAGACCTTAAATGAATGAAGGTAAGTGTAACTGGCCCATTTCACTAAGAATATACTGAAAAAAATCTATATAATGTAAAAAAAAATTTTGGAAAAACACAAATCCCCCCCCCCTGGTTCTTTAAATAATCCTAAAAAATCGTTTAGGGGAAAAAATTTTGGTATTGCGCTTGATCATCTAAAATTAATGTCCTACATCAATTTCAGGGGGCAGGGGGCATTTCTCAAAACACATTTTTTCCACAGTTTCTCAGAAAATTTTTTTGAAAATTTCTGAAAAAAGGAGCAAGAGCAAGAACTTGCCACCGATGATCACTTTTTCGCATAAATATGTAAAATGATTTTATTTTAGGAAAAATCCTTGATTTTTAAGTAAGTTTTGCAAGTTGAAAAAAATTTTACCACGCATGGTTTTGAAATCATTTTGCAACTGTTGTGACCTCTCTTTTTACCGATTTTCAAATAAAGCAAAATTTGTTACTCCCCCCCCCCCTCCTTCCTACCTTTTCTACATATTTGAAAGAAAGGATCATATTCCATAAGTCCTCTAAAATTATGAATCATACTTATATAACTGATTTTTTCTTGATTTTCTATATCATATTGTCATGAAAACCAATCTATTGCATCTTATCGACCCACAGCGTATGAAGGGGGATATCAACAAAATCCGTTTTGGGGTCCTAGAAGATCATTATGACCATTTTTGGCCATGTCGGGTATTTTTTTCCCCGAAGACTAAAATCATTTACTCTGCTCGATATTGACCAAAACCTTTCTAATTTGGTCAATAAGCTCAGTTTGGTGACAAATTAAATATGTATGAGTGGGAATGACTTTGAATCAAAATTCAGTCAAGCCCAAATTTGAGAGAGGAGGTGCTGAGGGGCAAAAACCTCAACAATTGTTGCATTTTAAATCAATCGATTGAAAATCTGAAACTGTATAACATACCCAAAAATTAGTCTCATGGGTCAGTTAGGAGTCGAGATATGAGGGTTTTTCTTCTTTTTGATCTTGAAAAGCGGCTGTTCCTCCCCTATCTCTCCTCCAAACTTAGCTACAAATTTGATATTTGGTATGTAGATTAAGTAGGGGTCTTAATGGTGTCTTCTGGGGAGGGGTCTCTACTTTTCAGCCTCATTAAAACCCCTCACAGCCCCAGAAATGTAATTTTTTGGTAGAATTTTCTTATTTTTTGAATTTATTCCTTGCATATCCCAACTCCCCTCCAATTGGACTGGAAAATTGAAATTTGATGTGCAGATTTAGCATATGTCCTAGATAAACGTATTAACGCTGATTGAAATGCCGTACATTTGAAGTGAATGACAGAAAACCAAAAAAGTCACATCTCAAATGGGAAAGGGAACTAGGTGAGAAAATCTTGACAATTTTCAACAACCATTCAATAAATAATATACCCTTTTTCGAGGCTGTCAAAGAGAAGAGTGCGAGAGGAATGTCAAGTTGAAACCTTCAAAAAGCATTTGCAGAAACCCCACTAAATCCACGTATCAAATTTCAGACCCTTGCACAGCGGAGTGGAGTGCCTCCAACTAGCCCTTTTCATAATCAAAAGATCATTTAATTGTTCTGAGAAACTAAATGCATGGTATGGTCAACTATTTCCCTATATTTATTAGTTAAAAAATTTTTAATAGTTTCTTCTCCTATTTCTTCTTCAGTATTAAATCGATAGAGTAAATGATTTTAGCCTTCGAAAGGCTATGGTGTGGCATAGGTACTGAAAAATGGTTTTATTGATATTTAAAACGGATTTCGTTAATACCCCCTCTCCTGTCCACTCCTTCATATGTGAAAATTGTCTATTGGAAATAATTTCACTGTATACGAGTACATGCTGTGTACGTAAATGGAAGCGATTAGCAACAGTGTTAATACCCTTCATACGGTTTTTTGCTTCTAGTTTAAAAAATTCCTATAAATTATAGCTCACATTGAATATTTTTTTAAAACTCCCGATGAAAAAAAAATCGAACACGTGGATCTGGATACCTCTTTCAGCCGCAGGCAACACGTGTATGGTATTACAGCGAACAACCTCGTATATGGCAAATGAAAATTAACTTACACATGATTTTCGAGTAGGTCTAGGTATCGAGCGAAAAAAAAATCATCGAACTATGTGCCCCGAAGACGAATTCGATTTAATTGCCTTAACCAGCTCTCAGCACCCTATGAATTTTAAAAGACGAATTCTGTATTGATTCTGGCGTTATTTCGTTTTGCCAAAAGTATCGTATTATAAGAGACCGGATGAATAATTAATTTCATTGGTATTCATAGAAAAAATTCCAGCTCTGGCTGCTGTACAAATCTTGAGACATTCACTCCACTCGAAACTAGTACGAACTGGACTATATCGGATGCTCGATATTATGTAACAGCGCACTGTAAAGGCCAAAGGTTCGCTTATTACTGGAGTCGAATACAAAGGGGAAAAAACGCAATGAAATTAATGAGTAATTATTAAGAGAATTTAATTTAGACGGTCTTTGTTAACTACGCAGCATATTATGCGTGTGTATGTCGTGATTGGACGCAAAATCGCATGTCTTAGGTATAGATATATATTTACCTCGAAGTATGTACTTGGTTGGTGTGTCAGCGAATAAGAGAATCAAATCACGTGTGTTTTGAGAAGTTAGTAATAAATGAGCGTGGATTTTTGATATACCTAGATATGTACTTAAAATTAGACATGTTGCTATCAAACAGGTTGCTTCTTCTACCATATTAATCGAAAAATTATCTGCATACTTGAGACATGTGTACTAAATTTACTTGAGAGGTTTAAATGTTTGAAATGAATCTGTACAATTTACATGCTAGAAAAAAAACATCATATCTCGAAGTAATGTTTTCTTTTAGTAAGACGTTGAAATTCCAAAAGGCACATCTACAACCTTTATCTAACCTACGAACCAAGTTTTAACCCTCTAACTCAAATTCTGAAAAAATCAAGTAAGGAACCATTTAGAAAAAGAGTATATATTGCTTGAAAATTTACTTTTTCAAGGTTGTGATAAGGTGTAAGGAAGACTCAAAAGCTTAAATCAATTTGGTTTGGTATCAGACGAAGAATCAACCTTTTCTGAGATCAAAAAGAGGAAAAAACTTCATATCTTTCTTCTTAATTGATGCAGAAGACTGATTTTTAAATACTTCATACAACTATAGACTCTTTATCCATCGATTCTTGAAATTTTAACCAGTAGGCTCGGACTGGCGGTAAATTAGATATAGATGAACTTGAGATCGCCTTGGATCAAAATTCAGTCGTGTTTGAATTTGAGGGAGGAGGTGCTGAAGAGATAAAATCGCGAAAATTGTTTGTGTTTAAACAATCGACAGATGATTAAAAGTAGTGCAATATATCTAAAAATCTTCCTCCTCCGTCAATTAGGAAGGGGGTTTTGACGGTTTTCCTCCTTTTCTACATTAAAAGTTGGTTTCACATGCATATCTCTCCTCCAAACTGAGCTAAGAGATTGAAATTCGATCGAAGAAGTATCGGGAGGGGGGTTGACTTTTTAAAATCCTCCTATCACAGCCCTAAACAAGTAGTTTTTGGTTGGCTTGGGTTGGGTTTTGTATTCCCCTCGCATATCTCGCCTTCAAATTTAGGTGGGAGATTGAAAATAGGCATGTACATTTAGTAGGGTTCTAAAGCGTGTTCTTTTGGGTGCTTCGATTTTTTAACCTCCTCGCACCCCCTCAACTTGAGTTGGTGGAGGGGAATAAAAAAGGTACATTGAGTTAAAATAAATAATTTGACCCTACCCTCAGATTTTTAAAATTATCATAGAATATTTTTGAAAATCTCCCCAAAAAAATTTTGAGCGCAAGAACCACCCTCACCCCACCATTCACTGCCATTTGTGTGAAGGGATGATATAGTTGTATACCAGAATTCTTAGAATGGTGGAGGGGGGTGTGGTGAAAAGAAGTTGTGAGTTGAAGTCAAACTAACTTGGTAAAAATTTGGAATCTCCGATTTCCTCTTCCCCATTTTGGTTTAAAATTTCAAAATTTGCATACAGGATCAAAAAAAATTCTTCATTCGATTTTTTGGTGTTCACCAGCATAGTACGTCGCATGAGATCAAAAAAAAATTTCGCAATTTTTTTTTACTTTTCAGAGGTTTTAAAATCGTATTTAAAAATGGATGAATTTTTTTACGATAATCAAGTAGATAATTAGAATATTATCATTTCTGATGGTAAAATAAATAAAAACATTTTATTTTTGGTTTTTTCACCTCCAAAAAATTCAAAATTACAATTTTTTCCATTTTTAAATATGATTTTAAAACCCCTGAAAACAAAAAAAAATTGCAAAAATTGTTTTTTGAGTTTATGTAGTCTACCACGACATGTCAACACCAAAAAAATAAAAAACTTTTTTTTTGATATTTGTGTAGATTTTTAAATGTTAAACTAAAGGGCGAGGTGGGGGGAAGGGTCATGTTAGAGACTCCAAATTTTTACCACGTTTGTTTGACATAATTTCGCTAATTTTTTTTACAGCTCATTCTTCAATTTTCGAAAAACCCCCAAAATTGAAACGTCCTATCCATTTACTCCTAAAACATTTATTTTTGTATTTTGAGTGATTAATTAAGATATTCCAAGATTTTTTACATGAAAATTGACTTGAAACCTAACGAAAGCTCAGAAAATTCTCTTATCCAAATTTCTGATTATGTGCAGTTATTAATAAGTGTTTTGTGAATTTTTAAAAACATGAAAACCTGAAATAACGTATACAAGGAAAGTGCTCAACCTACTAATAAGTAGTTGCCTAAAAACTACTCTGATAAGAAAACCAAAATTCAAATTGGTGTTCAGCGGGTCAAATTACTCATATCTAAACAATTTATACGACAATTTTATGTGAATTTTGAATTTTC
Organism: Ferrisia virgata; assembly: GCA_900060175.1. NCBI lineage: Eukaryota > Metazoa > Arthropoda > Insecta > Hemiptera > Pseudococcidae > Ferrisia > Ferrisia virgata. Next base: position 25,394 of record FIZR01002982.1, read on the forward strand.
GATTTTTTCGCCTGATTTTCTATGTTATATTGTCAATAAAAACCAGACTATCACAATCTATTGACCTACGGCGTATGAAGGGAAGATATCAACAAAATCCGTTTTGGGATCCTGAAAGATCATTATGCCCATTTTTGGCCATGTCAGATATTTTTTTTTTATTTTTCAGAAGACTAAAATCATATACGATTAAATATACACGAATGAGTATAACCTTGAATCAAAATTCAGTCATGCCCAAATTAGGGGTGAGAGGGTACTGAGGGGCAAAAACCTTAAAAATTGCTCCTTTTTAAATCAATCGATCGAAGATCTAAAGTATTATTATAACGTACCACATAATCAGCCTTTTGGGTCAATTGGGAGGAGAGATATGTGGGGTTTTTACTTTTGTAGCCTGAAAAAAGGGCTGTTCTTCCCTTATCTACCTTTCAAATTCATGTTTGTTTTACAAACTTAGTAAAGGCCACAGATGTACTGTTTGGGTATATTGACTTTTCAGCCCCATTGTACCCCCTCACAGCTCTAAAAATATAGTACTCGCCTCCAAATTTAGCTAGGAAATTGAAACTGGGTAAGTAGATATAGTACTGTTCCTAAATGTGCCTTTTGGGGATCTCAACTTTTTAGCCTGCATTGAACCTCCCTACCCTCAACACTGATTGGGATTTTGGAATTCACATGATTATAATATCTCGCGAAAATCAGGTTGAAAACACATCGCATTTTTCCCCCTTTTTTTTCAATTCATGACCTGCTGACTCGTAGACATTGGAGTAAAAAATAAAATTTCAAAAATTCCCCTCTTATCCGTACTCATTAGGATTGATTTCAATTTTTTGACGTAAATACGCATTTATGGCGATGTTTTAATTTAAAAAAAAAAAACATGTGTTTTTTCACTGAGGGGTGAAGTAGAGGGTTGCTTCTTGCGATTGAAAATTTTTTTTTAAAACCTACAACAATCAATGTTTCATAATAATTTTGAAAATTTGAGAATGGGGCTAAATCACTTATCTTTACTGTTAGTGCTAGAATAGTGAGTATCCTTTGGAATATAGATTTACATACTTGTACCTTTCTTGGATTTCAACTACTCGCTCCAAAGTCAGCTTACTCCTTCCAACCATGCTTATTCTACTTTTTCAAAATTTTATGAATTAATTACGAATCCATCAGCTATAATTCAACGCTTGTACCAGCTACCACTTTGGTTTGAAATTTTTTCGGTGAAGGTCATATTATTGTTCATTCAGTTAACTATCGGTCTTGTATTACGTACACGCTAACAAGTACAAATTTACAGCTCGTAAAAAAGTCCCTAGCTTGGAACAAATTATATGAACCTAATACCTATACATACGAACGAAGTAAGGAAAATCCCATTAATTAAGATATTTCGCCTTGAGTGTATTTTTTTTTTTCTCAACCGAACATCGTTACAGATACATAGGTATTCATTGAGTACTATACCAAGGTAATTACGCATTGCCTACGGCTCTCAACCAATTCATTAATTCCTCCCTGGCACCTTAAAGCTATAGGATGAAAAACGTTTAAAAATTCTAGCATGTAGAAAGATCGCTCGCTTTCCGCTGGATAATTAATAATTCATACAAATAAAATTGTAATTATCGTTCACTGAGGTGATTCTGATTGTAATTGTAGTCCCGTTATTGGAAAATTATTCCAGCAGGCTTACGTCAGTTCGTCACGTGTACATTACCAACGTGGTACGTTGACATGAAACATGTGTAAGTATAACGAACTGGATTTCGTTCGTTTGTTCGTTTGCCATCAACGTTGCAGGGCGAATTCATTTGGCATGAATCATCGACGCACAACACGTTGGAAGAATTTCTAAAAAGTTTCTCGGAAGGTGGTGAATACGTAAAATAAAAAAGATCATTTTGTATTAGCATGGGCTCGTTTGTTCTAGTAAAATGGGTGGTGAAAAAAAAAAGAAAAAAAAAGAAACGATGATGTAATAGTATTGAAATATTGCTACCCGTATGCAACTGGTTTTGGGGTGTTGGATGCGATGCCAGCCAAGACTAACGAAAAGCCAACATAGCCGGCCAATTAGTGAAAGTGATTATGGGCCTTCGACGTTCAAAAGACTGTATGATGCAATTTCAAGCGATCTTTTACTCAGAATTAAAACGTGAACCGGAAATTTAAATCATTTATCACGGAATTTTCGACAAAGTATAACGTATAATGAATGTTAAAAAGGTACCGTAGCTACATGAGAAAAAAAGATACCATTTTAACCCGCTGTGAAACTTCAACGTTACCTAGAGAAGTCTACGGACGAGGAATACGAATAAATTAACCGATAATTAAATATCTTTAAAGTAATGACGCATGTAAAACACACCACTATACCGCCCTGACTTCTATAGACATAAAAATTTATCACTAAATTTTCTCGGAAATATATTAAAACCATTCGGAATTGAATATCATTCCGACTGGTGATACCTGTTTCCAACGATATAGGTAATATAAGTTAGTTACTTATGGCTTCTTCTTTGCGAAGGTTATATAGGTACCGAACTTGCAACATTAATGTTTGTTGTGATTTTTTTCGAAAAAAAAAAATCACCTCTAAGTGTACCTTTATCTAAATTTAAACAAGTTGGTATCCTTGTTTACAAACTATAACTTCGAGTAAAATTTAGCGAAGAAAAAAATTAATAAATACGTCCCCTTTGCCTCTACCTATTACCAAAAATACACACCGATTTGGCTTTTATTGATGAAATATATTAAGCAGTTGAATATCATTTTCAAAAATCTATACAGCGTATGTTTTTTTTTCTTCAAATAAAATACCAAAACTCGAGTGATAAAAACTTGCTCCATTACATAAAAAACCCACGTGATTCAAGCCCCACCAAAATATAAATGACATTTTGTTAAATCGTTTATAGCTTTAGATTCATTTATAGGTACCTACTTATTCACGTATCTAATTTTAAAATAGAAAGATGTTTCGTAAATAAAATGTGTTGTTTTTTTCAACATGTGAAATGTTTTATGTTGCAGAAATCAAACACTGGTAGAGGTTAAATGAAGAATAAATTTTTTTATAATTTTGGTGGCAGATGTTGCGAGAGGAAAAACGGAAAATTCCAGTGATATTTGGAAAAAATTGATTAAGTGAGTCCCAACTGTCGTAAAAATAAGCTACTCGATATAACTGAATTTTTACCTAACGAGCACACTGCATTACTCAATTGAGAGAGTTATAAAATGGCCTATTAGTACCTGTAGTCGCAAACGCCCAAAAATGAGCTGCTATACGATCTGTTAAAAGCAATTTAATGATGGATTCCTATTCTCAGACTTACAAAGAACAAATTTAACTAGAGTGCATATTTTTTCTACCCCTCTCCTCCGAAGCATTCACCAGCCTTTCTAAGAAACATTCCTATCTCCCCACGTATGGCCGATATCGAAAAATTTCTCCAATAAAATTTGTAACTGGCAGTATAAAGAATATTTTGAGTTATTTGCAAAATTTTGATTAGACCACTCCCCCACCTCATATTTCACAAAATATCCGTAAAAATGACCGCAAAAATCTGCTATTCCTATTTTACATCAAAATTGACTGACGTAAGAGTATACTCGATAGAAATAAAGGGTTGTTCAGAATCACAAAGATAATACATATGTACATTCGAAATTTAACAGTTTTCAACCTCTATTTAAATTGTACAACTCCCCCCCCCCCCTTCATTTAAACAAAACAAGACAATAGGTTGTATAATTATGAAATTTAGTATTATAAATGAGGGAGACGTATAAAAATTATTTAGATAAAGAGGAATTCGATATCTTACATCGGGGAGAGGGGGAGAGAGAAGAAAACTTTAAGGCATGAGCCCCTCGAATTTCCTGTTGAAGTAATTTTCACGCTTTTGGATCATGAAAATTGATGAAAATTTTGAAATTTTAATAACGTTTTGAAACGATTTTGCTAAAAAATCTCGATCTTTTTTCTCGTAGAACTCACAACATTGAAGCTAAAACTTCAAGAAATGCACCTTTTTTCGTTGAAAATGCAATTTTTTTCAAAATTTTGCCTTCTCTTCGCTTGGACATTCATACATTTCCATTTCACCCCAAAAATCAAACTTTCAACCTCCTCCTTATCCGCCTTCTCTCCCCCCCCCCCAACAAAAACATTTCTAACTAGCTAAAATGTAAATATTCATTTCATTTTTTTCTATTTACCACCCTGAGAGCTTGCCCCCTCCACCACCAAATCACCAAACTCCACCTGTGATTTTAACCTGATTTTCTATGCCACACTGCGGATGAAAATCAGACTATTACGGATTATTGACTTACGATGGATAGAACAAAATCCATTTTTTGGGCCCTAAAAAACCGTTGAGACCATTTTTGGCCATGTCAGATATTTATTCACTCATTTATTTTTTTCGCCGCGAAACTAAAAATCATTAGTTCAGCTTGATATCGACCAAAATCGGTGAAATTTGGGTAGTAGGCTTAGATTAACAGCAGATTTGATATTTTTGAGTGGGGATGACCTTGAGTCAAAATTCAGTTGTGCCCAAATTTGGGGGAGGGGGTGCTGAGGGTATAAAATGTAAAAAATCGTTCTTCTTTGAGTCAATCGATAAACTACACAAAGTTATATGACATATCTAAAAATCAGGTCCTAGGTCAATTGGAAAGGGAGAAACAAGAGGGCTTCTCCTTTTTAACCTTGAAAAACGTCTGTTTCACGCATATCTCTCCTAATTGAGTTAAGAGGTTGAAATTTGATATGTACATTTAGTAGACATTCTAGATGTGTATTTTGTGGGTTTCCAATTTTTTGCTCCATTATACCCCCTCACAGCCCTAAAAAAGTAGTTATTTTACCAAGTTTTTCTTTTTTTTTTTAAATTTTGTTCCTCGCATATATTTTTTTTAAATGTATGTAGCGGTTTGAAATTTGGTATTCAGATTCAATAAGGGTCCTAGATATTTTTTTTTGGGAAAGGTTTCAGCATATTTTAGAAAAAAAATCCGGTTTCGCTTCTATTTAAAAATTTCCTTCGTTCGTTTCTCCTCGCATATTCACTAAAAAATATTGAAAAAATTTGATATGTGTTCCCTTCATTTTACTGCATATCAAATTAAGTTTCAATTTTGTTGCATAAATACATTTTTAATACGATTTTCTAATAATGGAAAAGTTTTTTTTTTATGCACTATACAGTGAAGGAGAGTAATGGTGTGGTAGTGGCTCTTGTGATAGAAAATTTTTTAGGTGACTTTAACAATGTTCCGTCATTATTTTCAAAGTCTGAGGACATGGTCGATTCACTATCTTGACCGTAGATTAAATACTCTTAGTTTTAGACTTACAGTTATGAGTATTGAAAAAATTTCTTTAGGTCTCTATCAAGCTGAAAGTGTCAGGACATGGGCAGAATTTTTGGCTCAAAATCTTAAATTTATTAATATTTACCAGTGGATTGCCTGAAATGGCGGATAGAAGTGGGTTTTAACTTTTTTACGAGGTCGGGAGAGGTTTTATTTTTTTAATGATGTACTTGTGATGCAAAAAACACTATTTTTTGAGAGGCTTGAATTCACAAAAATGGAATAAATAGTATGTCTGAACGAAGCAAGGGCGAAATTTTGAAAAATTTGGTGTTCTTAACCATTAAAAAGTGCATTTTTAATAATTTATGAGAAAAAAAAAGATGGCGTAAATATAAAAATATTTCAAATTTTTTGGCCTCAAAAAGGAGAGCTTAAATCTTGAAACCCAATTCTGGCTGCGTCACTGATACTAATTTTTACCACGCTCAGGCCAATTGATCATCTTTTACTTTTCATTCCATGTGCCTCAGAAAATACTGTTTTCTGACATTGTACCGCTTTTATTTTTTTCCAAACAGTTTAATTTAAGTGAAATAATTATTGATATTCTCCATGATTTCTAAACGGTAGCCGAACTACAATTGTTTTGAATGGGGGGGGGGGGGGGTAACGAAAATTCTAAACAGAAATTAGGCGAAAAATCGGCGAAATATTTAGAATGGACGATTAAAAGATGATGTTTTACCTCATCTCCTAACTCAACATACCTTCAGTTTTTTTTTACCTGTTGAAGTAAATGCTCATTAGCAAAAATTACTCGAAGAGGGGGCGGGATTAAATATCTCTCTTCTCGTTTCTGCTAAATGACACCAAAAAATCTCGAGGGCGAAGTTCGAATTTTTGTAATGCTTCATCAAAAAATAATATCAGTAACAAAAATTTACTTCAAAGGAGCTAGGTGAGTAAAAGAATCAATTTAATATATCAGTTATTAGATTTCTTGCAATTTTCGAAATTTTGAAGGTAAACTATGCGAGGATGGGGGGGAAGGGTTTTGAATTTTTTTCTATACGCTTTTTCGATATGTTATCTTGCCTTTAATAAACATTATGACTGTACAATGTAAATGTCCCCTTCTCCAACGCTCTCTTATCGCTTTAAATCATCAACACTTGTACAGTTATTAAACAGTAAACTGTAGGTACAGATATCTCGCCTATAATTTGATAAATGTATTTCCATAATAAATAGACTGGATCGAAAAACCTTGGAATGAATCGAAAGAATATCCAATCTTTAGAAAAACGGAAGTTACAGGGAATTGTAAGTTACTCATTTAAAAAAAAAAAAATTTCTACTCCGATGATTACCTTTTTTTTTTTTTTCATCAATTCAAAACTTTTATTGTACGAATTTATAATTCATATAATTATCCATTTATCTTATTGCCACTTTCAAGTTTGAAACATTTCGCACGATTGATATTCGATATCTATAAGAAAGAAGGCGTTACGGTGTATAAAAGTATAATCGCGTTATGGTGCCACAGAATGGAATGGGTAACGCTGCCCATACCCTTGGGGGTCTGTATGTAGATCAAATGACGGGCACGTGCAAACCATGATTCATACCCGGTCATTCAGCAATTTGAATTGTGATACGTGGGATTAATTTATGTCGTAGATATTTTACTACTGTACAAAAAAAAAGTACAAGTACTGGTAGGTACTTGAGGGATTTACACAATGATTTTTTTTTTCTTCGCCGAGTGACTCGTTTTATGTGCAAAGCCAGGATCATCAATCAGTACGATAAGTTTCGCGTTACTTTTCTGTGAGAATAAGTTTAAAATTGAATTTTTCTTAAAAAGTAAAATTCATCGAAAATGATTTATTGTTTGGTAAAGCGTAGGTGTTGATTGATTGAATTTGCGACGAAATGTTATACCTTAAAAAAAAAAAAAAAAAGAGAAAAAAAAGAAAAGAAAAAAGTAAAAAGCAGTGTGATACTCGAATGTAAATAATAAATTAATGTAACCAACCTGTGAGAAGTTTATTAATAATTTAATTTTCATTTCTAAACTTTTGTAATGGTTTAGAAGGAAAAACCGAAAAAGCATTTTCGTTTTTGAGACAATTATTGAACTTTCCAACTGAGAAATGCGTGCGTGGTACCTATTACTTGTATTAACGATACGTAGGTAGATTGATATAGGTAAATAGGTACCTATGGTATGTTACACATTGCTCTCTGTGAAACTTATACTTGAGACATTAATTTCAGAAATTTTCTCGTATTGATAGGGTGATACGTGGGCGTTTCAAAGGAAGCAAAAGATATGTACTTACAAGTTTTGCTAACGCTAATAACGTTGCCAAATTTTGACTCAATATACCTATCATTTTTTTTTTTTGGAAATTTTTAACGAACGATAAAGAGTACAATGATAAGGACGTATTTTTTTTTTTTTGAATTTATTCAATGACCCTTCAACGTCATTCAATATATACGAAACATTTACTCACGTACACTACGGCTTCGTGGCGGCTTGGTTGGCGATGTTATAAAAAAATAAATAAATACTGAGACGTGTGTAATACGGTTCTAAAAAAGATAACAGTGCAATGCGATGATAAATTTTTAATGAATTCGATGAACAAGTTGTAAAATAAAAATTGATAATACCGCGAAAGCCACTTATCCACTTACCCATGGCGCGTTTACTAATTAAATAACCTCATTAAAAGATTAATTGAAATGTGTAAATCGTAAACCTTTTCATGTAGTACATAGCATCGTGTAAAAAGTAAATAAACTTAACCCCTAATGTAATTATAAATTATTTAAAATGTCTAATACACTTTGCACATTCGAGTTTCATCGTATTACGTGTAATGTATGGTCATACCAACATTTATTATCATTGGCCGGAAACTGAAAACTGGTTATCGTATGTTCAATACGTGTAATGAAAATATTTAAAATAATTTCATCATGATTGTTCAATGTATGTGCATGATCTTCTCTTTCAAGGTTCATTACACTCAAAAAGGCCTATACAAATTTTGATAAAATTTTTTTTTTTTCTTTTTTTTTTTAATTTTTACCAAACCATGTTTTATATTTATGGTGCAATGTACGTGTACGTTTATCGCTGGTGCATTCATTTTTTTTACATACGTAAATTATGCTGTATCGTAATTAGGTATCGAGATTAGAAATTCATTTACCAGAGTTCTATTCTAAAAATGATTACAAAATAGCAATTTTTATCTAGTTTTTTTTTTTTTTTCAAAAAAAGTGCTTAATTTAGAAAGAGAGTAGAAGATTAAAAAGCATTATATTGATGTAATTGTATTTAGTGATAATGAAAAAATCTTATCATTCGTTTGTAGCCTGATTTTCTACTCCGATAAAAATTTCGGTGCAACGCGAAGGTTTCAATAAAATGGCACCATTTGAGGTATTGTTGGGGAATCATTTTCCTTTTTTTTTTTTGGCAACCATTGCCATAAATTAGAGATTCATTACACTAATTGGGTCATGTCACTTTTTTGCAATAGTTAATTGCAACTGTTGCACTAAATTTTTTTCAGTAATATGATATATTCAAAGAACAACAGGTCGTTATGAAGAATTGACTGAGGTGGATGCGGAGAAACGAGGAGAGAGTGTTGATTAATTCTGTTTTATGGTCCTAGAAGACTACTGAGACCGAAATTGAGATCATTTTTGAGTATGCCAGATAATTTATTTTTTTTATTGTTTTTTTTTCGATGACTAAAATCATTTGCTCGGTTCGATACCCACCAAAATTGCCAAAATTTGGCCAATAAGCATAAATTGATAGCATGGGAAGGGATGATTTTGGGTCAAAATTTAATCTTCTCCAAATTTCAAAATACGTGAGCTAAGGAGGCGAAATTTTAAAAATTGTTCGTTTTTGAGGCAATCGATAGAGAGTGAAAAGTTGTACGAAATATCCAAAAATCAACCTCCTACGTCTATTAGGAGAAGAGGTATGAGATTTTTCTACCATTATGCCTTTGAAAAAAGTCAGCTCAACGTATGTCTCCCCCCTCCCCTACCGGAATGAAGTACGAGTTATTTGAAAATTTAAACTTTGAAAAACCAATACACCTTCACCCCCTCTTTATTAAAAGAATAGGTATGAGGGGAGAGGGGTTACACTTATTGAAAAAGGTCGGTTCCACCCATGACTCCTCCCTCTCCTGCAACTATGCTAAAGAGCTGAAATGCGGCGTGTCGATTTAATTGATGTGCTATATATGTTTAAAGTTTCGATTTTCAATCCATTTGAAGCCCTTTGCAGCCCTCAAAAAATTAATTATATTGGTTATGTTAGGGTTTCGCTATTTTTTGAGTTTTTTTAGCGGGTATCTCCCCTCGAAATTGAACTAGGAGATTGAAATTTTGCATGTAGATTTCTAAGGGTCCTAGATGTGCTATTTATAAGTTCCAACTTTTAAGCCCTCTTGCATCCAATCACTCAGAATTCAGCTGTGAAGTTGGAATGTAGCATTTATTTCAATTATATGAATGTAACAATTCACGTAACCTCAATATTATCGTAAAGCAAAAATTTAAAGAAAAAATTAATAATTAGAATATTTTTAAAAATTTTGAATCGATTATTTCGTCAATCGCCAAAAAATTGGTAAAAATATTAAGTTGACCAACTGTGAAAATAACAAGAATTTTATAAGAATCAAAAATCTCAAAATTTTTTCCTTCACCTCGTTCAAGCTTTAATTTTCTCTTTTCTCTCTCTCTCTGTCGATTTTTCTCTCACAATAGAGCATGAAAAATTTTAACTGTGTGTGCTTATTTCCTGAGTATGGTCCATTGATTCAAAATTCTGCTCAGTCAGAAATATATGGGATCCTTAAGATTTTTAGAGGTCTCAAAATCATCTCATTTTTTAAACACTCACGCGTAACTGTCGGGTTCACAATGCTGATACAAATGTTTCAAAAAATATACCATTTTTATCACAGACATCACCAGACCTTTTTTGTAGGTGATACCAGAACCTCACAAGTCATGTGTTATCTATTCCAGATTAAAAATTTGTGGGACTTGAGCCTACTGGTAGCAGTTTAATTATATGTGCCACTCAAAACGTAGCTATGAAAACTGAGGGGGGGGGGTTGAATTTTTTGTAATCGTGCCACTGATCCAATAGACCACATCATAGGTCGAGTTCAAATTTCTGATGCTGCAAACTCTAAAAATTTGTCAACACGTAAATTCTCTGGTAAATGGAGGGTGAAAAATTTTTTTTTATATGATATTTTTAATCATCACAAAATATATTTTTGAAAACAGGGTAATTTACACAAATCTTCGGTCTTGGTATCTTAATTTTTTCGGAAAATGCTATTTTTTTTCGCGGTTACCAGTTGAGTGACGTTTAGTTATATGGTTTGGCTCAGGGTTTGATTGCAATATTTTTTTTGGAAAATGAGGAATTTAATTCGATTTTTTAAACATTGTGGAGGAAAATTTTGGAAAAATTAGGGTGTGCCTAGGAACACCTGCCACGCCATCCGAAATTTTTCTTTGCTTATTTGTGACGTTACAAATTTTTACTAATGAATCATTCCTACACGGAAATTTTTAGCCTGATTTCCTATATCATATTGTCAATGGAAACCAGGCTATTACAGATATCCACGAAATCTGTTTTAGGGTCCTAAAAGACCATTGAAACCATTTTTGGCCATGCCAGATATTTATTTCTTTTTAATTTTTTTCCCCCGAAACTAAAAATTATATGCTCTACTCGATACCGACCAAAATCGGTCAAATTTAGTATTTAAACTCGTATTGGCAGTGGATTTGATATTTTTGAGTGGGGGTGATTTTGGGTCAAAATTTAATCATACCCAAATTTTGAGAAGGGGGTGCTGAGAAGCAAAAACTGCAAAAATTGTTCTTTTTTATACCAATCGATATAAAATCAAAAGTTGTACAACATATATCTAAAAATTATCCTCCGAGGCCAATCAGGAGGAAAAATAAGGGGTTTCCCCCCTTTTTTAACCTTAAAAACAGGCTTTCCCTTCCCTATCCCCTTCAAATTGAGCTACAGAGTTGAAATTTAGTATATGAACTTAGCAGGGGTCATAAATGTGCATTTTGGAGGTTTTAACTTTTCAGTATCATTGCACCCTCTCACAGGCCCCAAAAAAGTGGTTTTTGGGCGATTTTTCTCAGTTTTTGAGTTTGTCCCACGTATATCTCCCCTCCAAATTTAACTAGGAGGCTGAAATTTGGTATGCAGATTTCGTAGGAGTTCTAAGTGTGACCTTTGGGGGTTTCAACTTTTCAATCCCCGAAAAACATCCCAATGCGCATTTTTTTCATACCATGAAACGACAATTTTTTTAACTTCTCTACTTTAGGAAAGTTAGGTTCAAAAAACTACACTTGTGATGCTTTATTTTTTTAAATTTTGGTCTATGCTGCATACCAGATCGAAATACATATTTTAGTTGGAGTTTACAGTGGGTCCTTGCTTTAAAAAAATCCCATCTATACGTACAATTCGAACATCTTTCTCTTCTCTCTATTTTGTTATATTTTTTAACGATACGACGAACTATTTAAAACTAGGTCAGTTTCTTGTTATATTCTTTGAAGTTTTTTTTAAAGGTTTGTAAAATTTTTTTCAAAAAGTTCATGTTATTTTTGTCATCGTTAGATGAATTTTTAATGCTTATTTTTCACTAAAATTTGTTGGTAACCTTCGAACCTTTTTTTGTATTGCGGATGTAATATAATTTTTTTAAACTTTTATTTTAATTTTTTTTTAATTTGCTTAAAAAGCTTTTAGATGTTTTTCTATACATCCTATAAATTTTTTCTCGTAATGTTCTCTCCAACTATGGCAATCAAATGGAATTTTCCGATTTTATTAAAAAAAAAAAATGCAACATGTTTTCAACTTAGGTATCCCCTACCTACGTGTATTTTTTATGCTATTCTCCTGTAAAATATCTTATATGCCTTAGTTTCTCAGATCATATTTTATTGAATTAGTTGATGGTATTTAGATACCTAGATTATCTACCTGTATATCTATCTAAGAAAACGTAATCTATAAAAAAAATTTATATCTAAAGGAGGTAATCTTTATGACTTCTTTAATTTTCCTTTTCTGTCGTTTTTGTCGAATAAAAGTATTTATGATTATTGCTTGAAATAGGTGAACCTATTTGAAAAATATCGTTCAATTTCAAAGAAATATTAAAAGATCTTTTATGCTTAATGGCGTAGATAATAATTCACTTTTTTACAATCTATCAAACTAATGCACCCACGTAATTTGATATATTAAGCCTATAACTTAAGAAGAAAACAAAAATAAAAAATTTCTGGTATTTTTCCTTTTCGGTAAGATTATCTTTAAAAATACATTTTTCGAAAAAAAAAGTAACAGTTACGAAATCTCAAAAAACGATATTCTAATTACGTCGTATTTAGGTATTTCACTTCCTCCCTAAAAATGACTTATCTTATCCTTGAACCCTAACACAAAAGATCACCGTTTGTGTAACACTTGAAACCTCACGTTCTGTCTATGAATTAGCTTTTGTTTTTTTTTTAATCGTCTGTCTGATCTTTTTTATCACCGAGCTTAACACGAATTTAAACAAATTTACTTATAATCGTATTTGTCAATAGCAGTCATTAAACAATAATTGTATTATGGTTGATTTTCTAACTACGCATTTAATATATCGCGGGATTAAATTTATTGAAAAAAAAAAATCACTCGTTTCGAATGAAAGATAATGAAAAGACTTTACCTAATATAAATTTTTATCGACGTCTACTCAGAAATAATTGTTAGTTTTATTTGGCTCATTGTGATTTTCATTTCCTCGTACTAATTACCGGTTTAAATCATCCCTGAATAAATAGTAGTGAGTAGGTATATCGGAAGACTCTGTACGAAATCTAATTTCGATATTGTATGTCTAATTTTAAACCATAAACTGCGTGTTTGTATATCGATTATTAAACATCATTCATTAGTCGATTAGACGTAGACAAATTTGCTGCGATTAATTTTGATTTTTGATCATTTTTTTCTGCGTGGAAAAAAAGATTAGCTTGAAAATATACGTATAGATTTACATCAGGTACTTACCTGGCCGAAATAATCGACGATTATTACATTTATAATTATGAACCTAGAATTAGAATTGCAATTTATATTTCGATAAGTAGTAAATAAGTACCCAATATGCATAATGATTGAAGAAGGTGAAGGTGAAGGAGAGAAAAATTGGTCCAATGATGTTACTAAGATATAGATAAATAAACCTTACCCTATACTTTTTTCCATTTAATTTTAGAATATTTGCATTTCCATATACTTGGATACGTGAGCTTATTTCATATATAGGCAGGTACTAGGTAGGTAGGTAGGTAGGTACCTACATATATACTTTTTTCTCGCTACTTTATGAACGTTTCAATAAAAGATCATTATTTATACATTGAAACGAGCCATAATATTCTGTAAATCTGCTTCCTATTCCCTTCATTTATTGCCCTACCATATATGTAGCTGCATACGTATTGCATTTTGATCAATTTCAGATGCAAGAGAACTTTTCATGTTTCTATATGTATAGAGTAGACCTACACTCGTCCCCCTTCATAGGTAAAGGTACGTAGCTAATCCTGAAATATGAACAGTTCACCCTTCGTCTTCCGACACGTTTCATACATTGAACCTATAATATATAGCTAAGGGTTTCTTTTTGAAAAATGTGCTGAAAATGTCGTCCTTGTCCCTGACCTAATTTCATTCAGGGTTCGAGCTGCAGCGAATGTAAAAGGTAAAGATTTTCCATTCCCAGTATACGTTAAAATAAAAAAAAAAAGTCAATTCTCTACTTCAATAAGAATTTTAGAGATGTATGAATCACCTACATATTGTCTCTTTCGTATCTATAAATATATATCGATAATCTTCGATCTTGGTTTATCTGTTCCCTTTAATAATTGCCAACAGGTAATTTCTTTACACGACTGATAATTTTACCGACAAAAGATTGTACGTGATGGTGCCAGCTTTTTAATATTCGAATTTAATTCGTATGATATTGGTATACTTCGAAAAAAAAAAAAAAAGATCAGTTTTAATTTTAAAAATCATTATTTATTTCCGAAAAATTGGATATCAAAAAACTGGCGCAATCGTGTGTTTTCTGATTGGATATTACTTTCATTAGGTGATTTATTGTGAAATATGAGGATTAGATCATGTTATAGATGAAACATTAATTTTAAAAGTATTAAATACCCACGATAAGTAAACATATAAATTAACTATTTGTGTGTTTTTTTTTTTTTCATAATACTTATTAATTTAAAAAAAATTAACTCGAAAGTACATTTTATCAAAAATCATACCAATCAGTTTCCCAATCGATTGAAATACATAATTACCTATTTTAAGCTAAGGCTCATTTGAAGGTACTAACTCATGTGGAAAAAAAAATTGGTCTACAATTCAGTACCGATTTATACAGATTTAGAGATAAAAATAATAATTTTAAAAACGTAAAAAAAAATATGTCATATTGATAAGCTTCCGGTGGATGTAAGATGATGTAATTTTGAGTTGAAAATGTGTTCACGAATGTATTTTAATTTCATTTGTGTAGGTTTTCGATGTACAAGTATGGCACAGTTCGACCAAGAATTTGAGAAATTTTCGAAACTGACAATGTTTTTGGTTTCACGTTTTAAAAAGGTCGACATTTGTATCTCTGGGCTGTTTTAAATTGAGCTTTATGTCATGTTGGATTCATTCAGCAGAATCCTTGAGGATATATGCGGATAACGTTGAGTGTATTTTTAGGTTTTTTTTTTTTTTTTTTTTTACGTGGTTTAAAAGTTTGATTTTTAATTAGAAAAACGTTGCAAAAAA
>FIZR01002985.1:0-13825 GCA_900060175.1 Ferrisia virgata
TCGTATATCAATTTCTTACACGCATCAACTTAGAAAAAACATGTGTCTTCTACAATTCGAACTCAGCGAATGTTGAATTCAGGGAATATTGCATAATAACTACGACTGACCGACTGTCATTGTGTGCAGACACAATGAGATACCAACATAATAAGTGGCACCAGCAAAGATAAATGTTCCCTAAACATTCACAGTCATTTCTTGGAAGTTAAATACGAAAATAGCGATTAAATCGGATAGAAAAAAATTAACCGACTTTTTAGCATCGGTTAAACCGGAAATCGGATAATCGAGAGTCGGTTAATCGGGAGTCTACTGTAAGTCTGTGAGAACGAGGAAGTGTGTGGTCCATTTGAACTTTTTATCGAAAATTAAATCCAAGAACTTTAGTGGTGGATTCGAATTTGAGGTTTTGATTCTTAAAAGTCAAGATGGGTTGTTGAATTTTCTTTTTGTTGGTAAAGATGATACAATGAGTTTTGGTCTCTGAGAAAGTGAGTCCGTTTAAGACGGCCTATTTCTGTGGATTTGGTTTAGTGTAAATAAGTCTGTGAGAACTAAGGAGGGAGGCTACATTAAGGAAAAATAATCAACATTTTATCGTTTTGGTTACACTTGTGCCATATTATCGCATACGATGTTCGCGGTACGAATAATTAATACAACATCTTTCAAGCTAGGGTATAATTATAATAATAGTATACGAGTATTTCCCAAAATGACCTTGTAATGCTATAACAACGGGGTAATGTACTAGGTACAGCTCTGTGTGTGTGTGTTTGTATGTGCATTACATACCTATAGGCACATAATAATCCTACATAGACAGGTACAAACATGATATAAATCGTTCTTCTTTTTTTTGTCTAATGTAAATTTTTCTTCCTCTTCTATCTACACATACACACACACACACACGGACACGTATGTTATATTTGTATTCGTATCAGATAAGTTATCTGAATTTCGCAGACTCTCTTCTCTTTTTCGTCTCTTTGCCGATAGTATATCTAGCGCAGCAGTCTACAATTTCCACCCAATCGGTCGCTATTATCAACTCGTCGTCGTGTACTGTACTGTACTTGTACAATGTGCACCATTCTTCGTACACAACGATGAGAAATTTCTATTGTTAAATATAGCCGGAGGAAAAAGTTTAGCGAAGAGAGGATGGAATTTTTTTTTCGCCCAATGACCAAACTGGATTCTGATAGGTACCTCATATCTACGTGCCTATACATGCTGTAGAATTTTTCATAACGAAGATGACGAACCAGGGATTAAGTTCGACGAGAATATGATAAATATTCTTACGCGAATGTTAATATTGGGAGGTAAAATGCTCGAAAATTGGTACAGAAGTGCTATTTCACCTCTACTTTCCCAATACGACGTTTAAATTACCATACGAACGGAAGTTTTCGGGTCATTTTTCACACACACACACACACAAAAAAGAACACCATACCAGGCGAAGTCTTTCAATTTCGAATTTGGGACACTGCTCGTGATCGGATCTCGAAAGTGATACGATATTCGATTCATATGAAATCAACTCCAAGAACGTGAAAATTACTTTGAATGGAAATCTGAGAGGGCTGGTACTTCGAAGTTTCCTTCCCCTTACTCCCTCCGTTAGAAGATATTGAATATCACTCGATTTAAAAAATTCTAATACATCTCCCTCACTGATATTACCAAATCACGTAATTATTTCCACCAATTCCCAGGTTTTATTTGAAATGCACCCGTCACTACACCCTACCATTACCATAATACGTGATAAGGAAGGCCGGGGGGAGGGGGTAAACCATGCGGATTATGGGTTTAAAATGTGCTAAATTTCGAGTAGATGTATTCGCTTTGTGATTCTGAACAAATTTTATTCTATCCAGTACGGTCGTATGTCAGATAAAATTTTATTTTCGGAGTATTTTTGACGAACATTTCGTAAAACAAGGGGTAGGGAAAGTTTTAATCGAAATTTTGTAAATAATTCGACATACTCCTGGTACTTCGAGCTATAAATTTTATTTGAGAATGTTTCAGGAGATGGGTGTGTTTCTCAAAAAGCGGGTGGATCCTGGTAAGGGGAGAAGAGGGGGGGTCCGAATGTCGTTTGCGACTACACTATTGCATTATCGGAGATCATTAAAGACAAAATTTCAACTTCATTGGGTATTTTTTAATTATTCACGGATTTTCAAAATTATTTGTTAAAATTGAAATTTCAGTAAAAAATTTAAGCAATTTTCTCTTTTAGGTAAAAATTGTATATCATGGATATGTAGCGCTGAAAACATTACGATGATAGTTTACGTGGTGCCATCTACTCATTAATTTTTTTTTCACATTTATTCAACTTGGACTTATTAACACTAAGTACAAAAATCAATCATTACTCATTCACCAGAAATTGAAAATTTTCATCATAAATTTTTGCATACTTGACGTTTTATCAAAAACGCACATCATCTACTAGCCAATTTCTTTTCACATTTATTCAACTTGGACATTTCAACAAGAAACTACGCAAATAGACCAATAAACACGTCCGAAAACAAAATAACGAGTATGATCCCTCTCAAAAACTATTTGGGGGGGAGGAGGAGGAGGAGGTAGTTAAAAATTCTCAACGAGACGTTTCAATTTTAGTTTTTGACATGAATATGCCTAAGGAATGGAGCAGGGGGGGGGTTGGTTCCTGAAAATGTGGCGTTTTTGATGTGACATTTTCGATTTCTGATTTGAAGTTTTTAGTCAAAGAATCGTGATGAAAGATGATCATGAATGATTTTTGCACTCCTGTTAATATGTAGACATGGATATGCTTCTTTAAAAGAATTGAAATGAAAATCAAAGAACAATAAAAAAATTAAACAACACAGAAAAACAAATAAAATACAAAATAAAAAATATTTGAAAAAAATTCAACAATTAAAAAAATTTAATTTGAAATTTTTGATCAAAAACTTTTGATGATGAACAATTTTATAATTTTAATTTTGTCAGGAAATAATAAAATCAAATGTCAAATTGAAGTGAAAAGAAGAGCAATATTTTTGATTTGAAGTTTTTGATCAAAAACTCACGATGAGAGATGATTACGAATGATTTTAGCACTCTATGTTAAAATGATGACACATATCCATGATCTAGAACTTTTCTCTGAAAGGGAGAAGTACTTAATTTTTTTTTTTTGAAATTTGAAGCGGGATAGCGAAAAAATGTTGCGAAATAACATCAAACGGACATGGTAAAAATTTGACTTTTTCCTACATCCAAATTCGTTTAAATTTTCAAAATACATACTTACATAAGAAATCGAAAAAACAATTTTTTTTCATTTTACTGAATTTTTCGGTATTAATTTATCATAGTGAACTATGTGAGACCAAAACAAAATATTTCTGCAATTTTGTTCACTTTTCAGGGGGTACAAAACCAATTTTATAACTGTAAAAAACCATTTGTTTTGTATTTTTCCAAAAAAAAATACAAAATTTCATCATTTTTTATGGCATAATAAGTTGTTTTTTTTTCGTTTCTTCGCCTACACAAATATTTTAAATATATGATGTTTTCTAATCCTGAAAAACGAAAAATATTGAGAAAACTTTTTTTTAACCTCAGATGGAGCCCTTTGAAGCATTATTGATTCTTCGCATATTATAAATAGAGTGGAAAGACAAGTTACTAAACAGCCTTTGTCGTTTGATGAGGCTGATTGGACGTGAAAAGAGTACCTACAGTTCGAAAAAAATAAAATAAAATGATCTTTTGACGCAGCGAATCAGAATTAGGCAAGAAAATGTGAGTAGAAAAGAAGGCTTAAAAAAATACCGAACTGAATCTCGAAAAAAAGGGTCCACCAAATCAGACATTCTACGCATCTATCAATGTATAGAAATACTCACCTTGAGCGAACGATAGAACATGATGAAAGGTAGGTTCGAGCAGGGCGATTTTGGACGACACCGGTAACAAATTGCTGCAGATATGCTGATTAGATAGATCGACGCCTGGGCCTCGATTTACGCACAGCACACAGCTGAGGGGCGCCACGCAATCGCACCTCATGGATCCGTACTTGGAGCAGGCGCCATTGCCTGAGGCGGTATTCGCGGTGCAACAATTATTCGGCGTCGACTCGTCCAACCGGATGATGTTCCTTTTGCGGAATTTACTTCGTAACAGTGGTTTAGTTCGGCTGCACGCGTCGTCCGAATCGCAACACGATGTCGGCGTCGGAGGACAATAGTCCAGCGAAGTCATCGTCGTCGAATCGTTCTTAGCGTTAATTGTCGTGGTAGTGGTAGTGGTGGTGGTGGTCGTCGTGGTGGCCGTTAATGCGGCGGCGGGCGTCGCAGGCGACGTCGTCAGAGATCCATGGTATCCGTTTAGAATTACGTGGGTCGTAGGCCCAACGGCGGTCACTCCGGCTATCGGTGTGCTCGGCGCCGAAGATGTGCTTTTCACTACGACAGCGCCGTTCTGATCGATGGTTACGTTATTCTGCAACACCACCTGACCTTTGGCGGTACGCAGCTTTTTATAAATTTCCGTATAATGGTGTATTTTATACTCTAAGGCCGACATGTGCGATTGCAGCCACGACAATCTGTACGCAATACTGGCTCGATTTCTTAGCCACCTCCAAATAGCTCGTTTACTTCTGTAACACCAATTAAAACCAAAATAATTAATAATCTTGTTCTAGTATTAGGTAATTTACATATATATTATGTTTATTTGAACGTTACGACAAGTTTTTTTTTTTTTTTTTTTTTTTTTTTTTAACGTTACGACAAGTTTTTTTTTTTTTTTTTTTTTTTTTTCAACTCTTTCCCACTCTTTTACAAAATTTTCCTACATTTATACCATTTTTACTCCGCCACACGTATCTGCAACGTCCCTTATAATTACTGTGTGTACTTATTATTTTTTCTATGAACAACATCATCATCATCATCATCACATTGTTTCAGTACATGAAAGACTGCCATGAATGCAAGTTCTGTTGCAACTGCCGTTATCAGACACAAATAATAGCGTTCACCTGCCGAAGGTAACGTTATAATACGACTAGACTGGTACGCCGTAGGTCATCGTATGTGTTCAAGTTTTCGTATTTTTACATGTATAAGATTTATAAAAATGAGATGCTGAGTCGTACAAGTCTTTCGCTAAATCTCCAAAAAAATACTGAATCTGCGCATGCATAATGAACATAAGTTAAATGGTTATAACTTGCCGCAGGTGACATAGGCCTAAACGATGACGTCATGGCAGAAATCTAGCTTATTAGTTCGCAATACCACTCATTTCTTGTGACGTCCCCTCCCCCTTTCCCCTTTCTTTCGCCGACGAAAAATACTAGCGTCTAAAATTTCATCAAATGGCCAATCTAATTAGGGGACCTTGTAGGGAGAATTTTTTTCCAGTAAAACTTGTCGTACAGAAGTTTTGTCTATTTTGATAATTGAAGGGGTAGCACTTATTCTAATTTCGGCGGTTCCTTCGAAAAATCTAAAAAATTAAGACGGGCAAAACTTCTATTCAACAAAATTTGTTGGAAAAAATCATTCATTACAAAGTCCACTACTGAAATCGGTAATTTGTGAATTTTTTTGCCGATAAATTATAAATTTTTTTTAAATAAAAAATTTAACGAAAAAAAATGTCTACAAATTGTCGATTTTAGTAGCGGGCCTACATATCTTGGGATACTAATAAAATCATATAACATCTGAAAATTTACAAAACAAGATTTTTTCGAATTTTGTGGCGAAATCCGGTGCATTTTGAAGCAAAAAAGTGAAAATTTTTCAAAATGGATTCTAAGAATTGTAATATTACAAGTGATTTTTATTTTACGGCACAATTTTACACGTTAATTTGATCTTTTTTCAAATTTGATTTTCTCATTTCCTTCAACATATTCGAAGAAAAAAATCAAGATTATGATCCATGGATCTCTGCTAGATGCCGCGATGGAGGAAGAGGAATTGTCCAGAAAATAATCAGATCAGTTTTGAGGATATTAAATATGTATCCTCCCACTCTTCCGCAACCATAAAATCGTTAATTCAGCTCGATACCGACCAATACCAGCACCCCTCCCCCCCATTTCCTAAATATGAGCATAACTGAATTTTTACCTAAGCAGCACCCCTCCCCCCCATTTCCTAAATATGAGCATAACTGAATTTTTACCTAAGTACCTTTTATCAAAGTCTAGTCGGAAAAATTCTCACCTACATTTATCCAGCTATTGGCAAATTCAAGTACCAAACTAAATCGAAGTTCTTGTTAGTAAATCCAAAAGGTATAATAAATTCCCAGAAGCGAGTAATTAAAATGACTTATCTGTAGAATTTGGTGTATGTGTTTGATATACTTTCAACGTTATCTTCGAGGCTTAGGTTAATACGAATAAGCGTAGGTTTGAATCATCGTCATTAACTACTTCGAAATAATCATTTTATTACATCCACCAATACCTAACCGAAAATAGTATAGATTTCGTGGCATATGCGTGGATACGAATCACTGCGCTAATATTATCATCGCTTTAATGTAATATTTGGCGAAGGAATAACATGACGCAGACGATGTACTTGAGGGAGAACGTAGAGATACCTACAGTCGTCTTATGTGTATGTAATATTTCTCGACGACGAGGACGACGTTAAAGCTCGGACACGAGTGTTATAGAGCCTACCTATTCAATAATCGCGGATTTAAATGTACGCCGGAGCTTTAGGTTTAGCAGAAGATTCTAGTTAATGAAATCGATTCCAGTCGAAGTTGTTGATATATTGTTATCAATATTCAATTTCTCGACGCAGCAGATATACGCGTATACGTTTATGAAACCGACCTAGATAGGTTAATAGAACGACGGAAAGCCAGATCCGGGCAAAATGTTGCCAACTTTTGGAGTAATTAAGCATTTAAGATATTCATAACGGGTTTCGTTGGTTTTCTAAACACACAACCCGCGTCGTAAGATTACGAGCTAGTTTCCAGTATAAGTACAACTAGTCCTTTCTCTTTCTCTGTCTGTTTCTCGGTGTCTGATGCGAGCTGCGAGCTACGAGCTACGAGCGAAGGTGCACAGAAGGATAGTCGCGACGTGAAACAACGTGGTGAAAATATAACGAAAATTTTAAGGGCTGCAGGACGATATTATACGCAGTCGGTAAGGTGCAGGGTGAACATCGAAAGATACTGTACCGTATACCGAAAGCAATAGACCGCTGACTAGAATTAATCTTCGCTTCTGCTACCGTGTGCCGATGCCGTTGTGCCGTGGCCGTATATAGTTCATAGTATTTTGATTATCTTCTCAACAGGGGATTCCGAAATCCCTGAACAATTTATGCATCTGAAATGAGCTTATATTTGTTTTAAAATGGCGGCATGACTCGCCACAAAGTATACGGTGTTGTACCAATGAAATACGGAAAATTTGAATACATTACAATACGGTTTCTCGTATTAATATTTACGCGTGTAGTGTAGAAGGACAGAGAAAGAGAGAGAGAGAGAGAGAGAGAGAGAGAGAGAGAGAGCGAGCGAGAGAGAGAGAAAGAGTCGGAAAAAGTTTTTTAACGTTGGTCGATTACGCCAGCACCACGATCGGGTATGAAGCGAAGGGAGACGTTACAACGCAAGAAAAGGCATTGTTAAAACGCTGATAGGGTTTATTCCAAACAGATTTTGATCGTTTGGCGCGTCATCACTCCGCTGACCACCATTTCGGCGTCGCCGTCACGTTGCAACGTGTATTCTCCTATTTATATACGTATATTGTGTACAGAAAGACATAAACGAGCGAGAATCAACAAGCCGAACCATTGCTGACCGAAAATATACCCACAATTCCTAAACTTACGATTACAAATAATATAATAATACCGAAATAACTGAATAAACAAGAAAATCCGAATATCCTGTTCATGCGGTAACGGTTAACGGCCGCTATTATGTTCAATATTAGCACGCTGGATGCTAATCCAATGCAGTTGAACATGAGATCACCAGTTGATAAGCGTACTACACCGCCTCCGTATTTTGCAGGTAATGAGTTTTTCACGAACCAAGGCATTCCTAAGCTTAGCAATATATCCAAGGTATTCGCTCCCAACGTATTACTAATGCTCATTGAACCCATATCTGAAAATGGATCAACAAAATTAAAGAGAAAAAAATGATTTATAATTTGCGACTTTTTCTCGAATTAACTCATTTGAAACTGTAGAAGAGGAGTTGATTGAAAAAAAAAAGTGCACGTGAGTGGAGTAGATTCGCATGCCTGTTGTTAATCATGTAAAAAACCCCTAATGTTCGACATAGTCAGTATATATGTTCTATTTTTAAAGACTTAACACCAAGATGTCTATCTGCTGGTCACAGCGGAAAAGGGATTACAGAAAATTTTTGTAAAAAGTTGCTCGCACAATTCTCACTAGAGAGCGCTGATACTTGGCTAGAAAAATTACTTTTTTTAGCTTTCATAATAGATTTCACATGCAACACTTTCTTTTGAAATTATTCCGGCAATCTCATTGGTTGAGATCTTCATGAGTCATGATGGTGATCAGTTGATGTGACGTCATGTGACACCAGATTGTTTACAGATATTGTTATTTTTTGTTGATAAAAATATTATCAATTTTCATTGTTTGAGGTTGCTTGAAATCATTCAATGAGAATGCAAGAAAAATTTGCAAGCCAAGTATCAGCGCTCTCTGGTGGAACATATGCGAGAAATTATTTACCAAATGTTATGCTCATACGGAGCTAGTATTAACAAACTATTTGTAGAATCCCCAGAAGACCATAGAAACAATTCTCAAACACATTAGATTTTTTATCAAAGACTGCAATGATTTAGTCTCAGTTTACTGTTTATCAAAATCGCCAAAAATTCAGTCAGTAAGTTTGAATCGTCAGCAAAGCAACTACATATATTTGAGTGGGGATGACCTTGGATAAAGGTTTAGTAATAACCAAATCCTTAGGGAATCAAAAGTTGTCTCTAAGAGGTAGGGTAGTTCCTTCCAGCTGCCCTCTCCTCTATCATGCTAGGTGGATGGAATTTGGTATGGAGAGTTTGAATATTCTCCTGACGTGCCTTAGGGAGGTTTCATCCTTTTAGTATCATTGGACTCCTTCGCAGCCTCCAAAAAGTGATTTTGGATGGTTTCTGCTTTTTTTCAAGTTATCCGTTCGCATAATTCTTCTCCAAAGGATTCAGTAGTATTTTCAGATGTGCCTTTTAAGGTTTTTCACTATTTATACCCAAATCTAATCTCTCGCCTCGACCACGTATCAATAAAAAGCATTCTGCAGAAATGTCCTAATATAATGGCGTAACTAGAAATGTCTCATTGATGAGGTGCGAGATTTTTCCAAGTGGTGGGATAGTTCATAAAATTTGTTTTAAAATATGTAGCGCGTAAAAATCCATTTTTCTCGGTTTCAACTTTTGAAAAGTAAACAAACTGGAGGCATAGGTATACCTGAGTAAAGTGAAAGCGATATTTTGAAAAAAAAAAAATTAGGTACTTTTCCCTTTTAGGGTAAAATTCTAGATCATGGATGTATAACAAAATCCATGTCAACAAGCTACTATAAAATGTAAAACTCATTCATTATCATCTTTCACCCCGAGTTTTTGATTAAAAACTTCAAAAAAAAAATATTTACTTAGTATTCTCTTCATTCTACTTTGACATTTGATTTTACTATTTCCTAACAGAATAAAAGTTACATAATCATTTATCATCTCGAGTTTTTGATCAAAAATTTCAAACCAGAGGTCAAATATTTTTTTATTCTTTTATTATTTTTATTTCAAATTTTTTTAATTTTTTAATTTTTAATTTTTTTTACTTTTTGTTATTTAAAAAGTTTTTTCAAATTAATTTTTTTCATTTTTTAATTGTTGTTATTTAATTTTTTGATTTTTCTATTTTTAAAAATTTTTTTGTTTTTTAATTTTCAAAAAATTTTTTTCAATTTTTTTATTTTTTAATTTCTTTAATTTTTTTTTTTTTAATTTAACATAAAGTACAAAAATCATTCATAATCACATTCATCACGAGTTTTTTTTACCAAAAACTTCAAATCAAAAACATTTACTCTTCTCTTCACTTCATTTTTGATTCCTTTATTGTTAAGTAAAATAAAAATAAAAATGTTATCACTTTGCGATGCTTTTTCAGCCTGATTTTGCTGAGCTTTTACAATCATGAGAATTGAAAAGAAGTATCTGACATGGCTAAAAATCGTCTTAATGGTCTTCTAGGACCCTAAAACGGATTTTAAAAACTTCAAATCGAAAATTAAAAACATCATATCTAAATTGTCACACCAAAAATGCAACATGAAAAACTCAACATGAAAAACATCACCTTTTCAGAAAATAACCCCCCCCCCCCTTAAGACATACTCGTGTCAATATAATTTTTCAACTATCAAAAATACAGTTTTTGAAGTTTTCTGCCAAAAAAGTAAGTATTTTTGGGGTTTCAGTGCTCAATCTTATGTTAATATAAAATATATATGATATATTTTTAATTTTCTCAGTACAAATGGGGAGAGGAGTCGAACTGATGAAACTCTTATGTAATTATACGCTACTATTTTTGTGAAGGGAGAACTTGGTTGTTCAAAGCATCTCCAATATCGTACTTTTTTAGACCGATTTTCGGTTATATTTTCAACGAAAACCAGACTATTACGGTTTATTGACCTACTGCGGATGAGGGGGGGAGGGTATCAACAGAATCCTAGAAGACCATTACGACCATTTTTGGCCATGCCAGATGTTTATTTCATTTTCATTACCCGAAACTAATATCGCTTGCTCCGTTCATTACCGACCAAAATTGATAAAATTTGGATAATAGGCTTTAATGGGCAGTGTATTTGATATTCTGGCGTGGAAATGACCTCGGGTCAAAATTCAGTTATTCAAAAATTTAGAACAGCGGGTGCTGAGGGACAAAAATCGCAAAAATTGTTCCCTTTTTGTAAGTTAGTCGATGTACAATCCAAATTTATAGAACATACTCGAAAATCAGCGTACTAAGCCAATCAGTAGGGGAGATATGTAGGTTTCCTCTTTTTAGACTGAAAAATGTCTGTTTTTCCTTGATCTTCCCTCCAAATTAAGCTAGTTTGAAATTTCGTGTGAAGATGTGACAGGGACTATTTACCTTTTGGGGATTTCAGCTATTCACTCTATCTTAATATCTACCTGTACCCCTACCACTGTCCAAAAAAAATCCCAGAGCGCTCCTTTTTTTATTCCATGTGTGAAAAATTCAAATATCTTCTTAATATATGAAAATCAGGTTCAAAAAACGTCACGTCGCTCTCGATATTTTTTTTTATTCTTAAATTACTCGCACTTTTAGTGAATAAAAGTCACAAGTGGGGAAGCTGATACGTATGCGTTGGCCTATGCATATTATGAAAATACCGCTGTCTTACCATTTCTGGCATTAATAAAAGCCGACGACATTTCTGGTATGTTTCCGCAGACTGATAAGAAAATCATTCCCATCGCGATATCCGGAACATCAAATGTTTCTCCTGAAAAATTTTATGTACCATTTTTAGCAAACAATGAATTAATTAGATTTATTCTTTACCATAGGTTATGTACCCAAAATGGTGGTCATCCAGCAAGCGATATAAGAACTTATACCAATCCAAACCATGCTCATGATGAATGTAAGTGGATACATTCTTGTACGAGATTTACAATCTGGAACTGTCCACGAAAGAAGAAATCGAATAGGTGAGTGAAACCATTTCCATAATTTTAAAAGTTTATTTTCATTTCGATCTTCGTCTGAAAAAAAAATGAAAATTCCTTTTATGGTCGAATTATTGCTGTTTGATTTACTGTTTCGATGGTTTCGTTTGCTTACAAAGTTCGATGATATCCTTTAGAGGTTTTGATTTAGTTTGGTCTGTAGTAGGATAGACTTTAACAGGGTCTACGTGTTCGCTAACTGTGTATATTTCAGTTTTTTGAACATTATAGACTCGTTTTCGAGTACAAGCTGTAACAAAAATAATTAACATTATCAACAGTTGAAATGATTTCAGTTTCGAATAGGTAATAGCTACTTGTGTACGTATATACCTATATACTACATGCAATGGTATTGGTAAATTGTACATGATATATAGCGCAAACAATACACCAGTAGCCCAATAGGTAAGCCGGTTAGTAACGTAAACCATGCGATATGATTTGTGCTCGATGCAATAATGAATCCGTCAAATTAGCCCCTTTAATTTCCAATATACTAAGTAATTAAGTAATCGACGATTAGAAAATTTTCGTTTCGAGTTAGTTCACGAGTCACGACGCATTGTCGACTCGTTACTATGTTTCATGCTGCATCGAACGTAATGAATCGAAAATATTTAATTTTTCGCTTCGACTGAAATGGTGGTTAATATCCGTAAGTTGAGAATATGTAAGCCTATGTATATGTACTTGGTATACATACAATACGCGAAATATGATGAATAGGAGTATTTATTGACTTATCGGTATATTATATAGTGAATGGAAAGCTAATGATGTAGCCTATGTTTCGCGCTTTAGCTGAGCAATACAGGCTTGAAAATCGGAAATGTACTTTGTATTTTATCACCGCGTAGATATATGCATCGAGGCTACGGCAGCATTCGTGTGCTCTTGTGTATCGCGAAATTCGCATACGTATTGTTAAACGATTATCTAGTTACAAAGCAGCGATGCTTATGAAATACACAATATATATGCCCGCTAGTGTGATAATTAAACGTCAGAAATTTTGACGTGTACTGTAGGAAAAAGCTACCTTGCATCTGTTTTGACCATGTAGAATCAAAGTATTCTACTGCTGTTCTATCTACATAGGCGGTAGTCATAAGTAAATACGAAAAAAAAAATCAGCTGGTTTGCTTTTTGAGCCTGATTTTCGTAGAGATAGATATCGAAGTGAATAGCTGAAACCCCCAAATAACGTATCTGAAATACCTATTACATCTACGTACAAAATTCCAACCTCTTAGCTCAATTTGGAGGGGAGTTGCGCATGCCCCAAATTCAAAAAAGAACAAAAACTGCCCAAATACTACAGTTTTGGTGCACTGAATAGGTGTAATGGGACTGAAAAAAAAATAAACCTCCAAAACTCCAACTAAATCTACGTATGAAATTTCATTCCCCATAACTGACTTTGGAGAGGAGATGAGCGGGGACAGCTCTTTTTTGAAGTCATAAAAAAGAAAAGCACTCATATCTTCTTTCTAGATTCACGCGAGAAGCTGATTTTTGGATATGTTTTGTAATTTTTGATTCTTTATCGAATTCACTAAAAAATCGAACAATTTTTCGTAATTTTTATACCTCATCATCCCTGGATTTTTGAATTTTACCCCAAGGTTATCCTCTCTAGGGTGGGTAGTTTTAGACCTTTTTTTTTTGAAAATCGAAACGTGATATTAGGGCACAATATTTGTGGAACGTGGTCGAAAGAACGTGGTAAAAATTTTAGCCCCCGTTCCTTTGTAGAAATTTCACTACTGCGTTGAAACGAGTCAAAATTAAGGGGGAAAAAAATATTGAAAAAAATTTTATTAGAAATTGTTTTTGAACGACTAGTTTTACCCAAAAAGACAAAAAGATCATTTGACACGATTTTCAAATACGTATTTTCTTCATAGAGCCATATAAAATTTGCAAATTTTGAGAACTGGGGACTCACAAAATGGGAAGGTTATCAATATAATAACCCAACTAGCC
>FIZR01002998.1:0-41224 GCA_900060175.1 Ferrisia virgata
AAATCGAATGAATTCGCAAATTGTTATCTAGGCAATGTTGTCAAATATAGGGCACCACAAGGTAGAAACTTACAAAAATCACATGGGCACCAGTTGGTTAGTATTTTATAATTTTTATATTAATTGAAGCGCACCCTGGATAAAAACACTGTGAACTATTTTGACTATAGATATATAAAAGGCGACCATGTGGTGCCCGGGCGAAAATTCGTATTTTGACGTTTCAGAGTGGGGGGATCAATTTCCGACCATTTAAACGCAAAAACGTTGTGGCGCCCGATTTGGGCACCACAACGTTATATACGGGCACCACAGTGACTAGTTATACTTAAAACGGGCACCACTATGACCAAAACTAAATCTATATATATATGATTTTTTTTGATGATATGTGAAGCAGAAAGAGATGAAGCTCTCGTGGTAGAAAGATGTGAATGATAAGATGTTCTTTTGTGTTTGGTCATATTTCATTTTTTTTTTATTTACTCGTTTTATTCGAGAACGAGAGAGATAGAGAAAATGTACTGTAGGGTTCCTTACTTTTCTTTTTTTTTTTTTATTGTGATTATAATTTTTATGAAACGGATTTTTTTTTCAAGTCCTATCTTTTTCAGATTTAAATAAAAAAATAGAACATAAAAAGTAGGTATTCTGATTTTTCAGACATCTACCTAGATTTAATAAGATGCTCTAAGTTCACCAGCATGATTGAAAAATTTTTAAAACACCATTTTTCTGACTTTACATACATAAAAAGGTAAGATGGAAACTGAAAAAATCGTTAACTTTGGAAGACGAATTTTAGAAACCACTTTTATAAATATTATTCATTTATTCTCCTTCATCATTTAAGAAGAGTTTCGTTTGCGTTAAATCAAATAAATAAATTCGATTTGGTGAACTTTATTACCCTATGAAATCATTTTTGTAGAAAGGTTGTCTCTCCTTTTGTCAGCTGTCTCATTTCACTGCGATAACAATCTTTGAATGAAATTTCAGTTTCAAGTTCTGGGAGCAAAAAGCTACAAAAACAGGACTCTTCTCATGGGAAATTTTGTGTTCTTCAATTTTTATTATGACTAGCTTTTGTGTACAAAGCAAACAAATTGAGATGTTTGTAAAAAAAAAAAAAAAAAAAAAAAAGGATTTTTACCCAGGATTTCAAAACCTTGTAAATCTTTCATGTGTATTTCTCACCCTAATTCAATACCTGTCGCCCTTATTGAAAAAATGATAATAACCTCTCTTGTACAGAATTTGATGCCCTTCAACTTTGTATAGACCTATTTTTCATGTAAGACCCATAGGAGAAGAGATATTTGAAAAAAAATTTAACCCCTCTAACCCCTCTGCCACAACAAGGGCCTACCCTAAAGGTAACAATATAACTTTTAAAAATTAAAAGAAAGTCCTGAAAATATTCCAAGAACAAAATCTTCTCCACCACGAGTGGCGATAGAGCCCCTACCATTCTCATTTTAATTTACATTGGGGGGGGGGGCAAAATTCTACTCTAAGGATTCGAATTCAAAAAAATGGTCAAATTTTCAGATCCAGGGTAAAATTTTATACCATTTTGATAGGTCACATGCCTACTTTTGAAAAAAATAATCAGAGAGTCAAATTTTGTGGTGGGAGTTGAATACGGTAGAGTTTACCCCGATAACTTTTCACTTTGCCGGCTTTTTTTGATCAGGTTTGGGGGTTTCGGTTTAGAAGAACATTACTAAACAATATTATAGAGGAGCAAACGATTATCAGCCATAGATACAGTACTGGGATTGCTTTAGTGTCAAAACTGACTAAAATTGCCCAGAAATTGCATTTAAACTGCTGTAATATTCGATTGTGCCGGGTCCTAGTGAAAAAAATTATACATTTGGTATTCGTAAGAGCTCTACTTCAGAACTCCTTTGAGTTTGATGAAAGAATCGTGGTTATTTCGGCTCTACACATTCGGTTGCAGTGGTGGGAGAGAAGAGGTGATTCCGGCAATTTTCCTAAAATTAAGATTCTTTGCCAAACAGCTGAACCAGAAAGTCTCATATTTCAAGGTAGGTTAGACCTAAGTTGAATTTGTTTGCACGATTCATTTTATAAAACGGGATCTCAACATTCGTTGAAGGACAAATAGGACCCCAATTTTAGATGAAACTCTAAACGATGAAAAAAATGAAATGAGGTATTGGTTCTTACTGAGTCAATGAAGCTGAATTTGAATATCGAAATTAATTTTTAGACTTGCTTCTTCTAAACTCATGGTTGAAATTCAAAGAAAATGGGAGGAAAATTGACAAATGGATGCTACTTAATTTGAGATCAGTGAGGATTGAACATTCACCTATTTTTGGGACATGATACTCTCTTCTTTGGTTACTACAACAGTAGAAAAAGTATAAAATTTTTACAACATTGCACAAGTTTACCTTTCAACTTATCCACTGATCATTGGACATTTTTTTCATCATTAATAAGGTTCCAGAAATTTATGTAGAAGTTTCATGAGAGGTTTTTCTTCAATTATTAAATTTTTAATTCACTCAGCGTCTTATTACTTCTTCAGATTTGAGATACAACCATAGGCAGAGGCAGAGGCACATGAGAGGGCTTAAGCCTCCCTCAGTGTTAAGCTAACCCCTCCAAATGTTTTTAAGAAACTTTAGTAACTGATAATTTATTTGTAGGACTAAAAACGGTGAAATGTCTTTTTTATTTTTGGAGGTCATAAAATTAAAAATTTCCTTAAATACATATTTTTTAGACCTTTCCATATTTGGTATTTCGCAAAATCTTAGTCGTCATTTTGCTTTGGCCCCCATAATCAGGGATGTCTGAGAAGAGAGAGGAGAGGGGAGAATCGCAGAGACAGTCCTGGGCACCCAATTATGGTCAAAATTGCAACAAAATTGAGGTTTTAAGCGATTTTCAAACATTCTTAGTGCTTTGCATTTCGATACAATATGAATAGGAAATACTAATCGCATAGAAAGTATGTCACAAAGTCCTATATATTCCGGGACCCAGGATAACTGTACCGAAACCAACTTTTTCAATAAAATTGTATAAAATGTACAAGAATGCGTGATTGGTTTCATCTTCCTCTCTCACCTCGCAGGTGTCTGTTTGATGCTTGAGATGGTCTAGATAGGTACTCCATCGCCAGTAACACCCTTAGCCCTTCCAAGTTAAAGCACATTCCACGCTCAAAATTCAAGAACATTTATTCCCTCGCTTGACATTCAGAAATGTCTTGAAATATCCGCCAAAATGGAGGAAAAAATGGCCATTAAAAATACAATTGTGCATTTCCTATCACTTTTTAAGGCAATAATGTCTTGAAAAAAATTATAAAAAAATATGCTAGAAGGGAATGATTCAAAGTCTGGCTCCCCTTACCCCTAAATTTTTTCTACACCATTACCCATACCAAGTCAACAATAAAATGTGACATTTTTTTTATTGGAAATAGACTCGAAGGCCTTGGGCTTCCCTCCCGGTACAAATTTCAACCTATTTCTACCTATGAATATAACTTATGGGAACGGAATGGGCGAGGGAAAAAGATAAGATAACTCGTTATCAATCTTAATAAATACTTTATGCTCTCAATCGTTTCCTCGTAAAAGTTCAACTCTTTAAAAAAAAAAAAAAAATCATATTGAAAATACCCATCGCCGCTAAAATATTAAAAACCATTTTCCTTATAAAAAAATTACGATTACGACACGATAAGTTAGTATTCTAAAGGCGT
The DNA here is from genome assembly GCA_900060175.1 of Ferrisia virgata. Classification (NCBI taxonomy): domain Eukaryota; kingdom Metazoa; phylum Arthropoda; class Insecta; order Hemiptera; family Pseudococcidae; genus Ferrisia; species Ferrisia virgata. The sequence goes on from FIZR01002998.1 coordinate 3,752, forward strand.
TGATAATCTCGATAGTCTAAACTGGGACCTTTCTTCCGCTCAGCCAGTTCTAAAAGGATGCCCTTTTGAATAAAATTTTATCAAAAAAGAACACAAATAGAAATGGAACAAGATAACACCGAAAAGGCGAAAAACTTGAAACGTAAAGGAAAAACTCCACTACAACGTTGAATCGAACACACAGAAAAGTGTAAAAGTAAACCAACACTACGAGAAGAGATTAAAACTGGACACCGAAGTATATAAAAGATAAATATCCAGAGCTAATCATTCGTCGTCGTCGTCGTCGTCGTCGTCGAAAAGCGACGCGACGATAAGGTTGCGGGAAAAAAAGTGTGAATATAGCGTTAAATAATTTCCCGTACAAGAGTCTGGCTGCAGAGAAGAGACGAGCTCGGGTGGAAAAAAAAAACTCGACGAATTCATTTAAACTTATTAGTTTCGCACGAATTTATACGTTGGGTAGGTAGTAGATAGGTAGCTAGGTACAGCAAATAATACACGTTGCACGCCACGATCGAGTATCAGCACAGCAGTCTCATTTCGCAGGCTAATTTTCCATCAGCAGGCGAATTCATCGAATCGAATATCATTCCCTTTCATTATTTGACAAATTCGGTCTGCTCATAAAGCTTTGTAAATACCGAAGGATAAATGTAAATATTTAATATCGTTTCGGTGTGCCCGCATTTGATAATGAATCTGTTCCACAATTCAGTCGCAACATGCCCCGCCCTACCCCGGCCACCGTGCCTCACAGTCGTGTTTAAAATTCGTTCGACGGTGTTTTTTGATTAAAATTATCATTTTAATATTTCATTTGTTGGTAAACGTTTTTACGTGTTTATTGTTACGTAGCACGAAATATTAATATTTGGTCGTATTTTCGAATGCAAAGAATAGCGAAAGAGAATAGATGAAAAAAAAAAAAAAAAAAATTAGGACCAGAATTCGCTTTTTCAATAATTTTTTATACCCCTTATTTCAAATAGTATATGTACTGTATATGAAGGTACTACATAATTACGCGTTAAAGCATCCAATTATCCTGAAAGGAAAACATTTGCACGTTTATAATTTCGAATTGCACAATACAGGCGGTCGACTCGAAATTGCAAATAGCTGTATGTGGCATTAATTAAAAAAACGTGCCAGTGCGTGCAAAAAAAAATATATATACTATTAAGATGGCGATGCGATGTGATGTACGTAGAGTTGTCGAGAGATATGAATACGAGCGACGAGTACGAGGTTAGGAAAAAAAAATGACGTATTCGATGAGCACACAGCCAAACAACGCTTCAGGTAAGGATCTGACTTGGCTGTCATAACAAAAACCAACCACAAAATATATTCATATTTCTTTGATTAATGGTATTTGTTTTCTACGAAGCGTCCGTTGTGCACTGGCCGCCTCGTCAAGTGGCGTGCGAGTTGTGGAATTTTGATTATTTATACGCCTATATCGAATGTTTCCTCGATCCAAGTTTTATTCTTTATCAAGCATAGGTGTAGATACCTATTGAGGGTGTTTGTAATAGATATATATCCGGATTTTCGAGTTGACATCTTTTTTCTCCTTCTGTCTATACGTTTTTGATGACTGTTGTTGAAATAAAAAACGATAGGCTTCTAGAACGATAGATACGTTGATGTGAAATAATAACAGGCGACGATGATTGCTATGAGATTAAAATATGATGAGAAGCCTGTAGGATGGAATTAGTTTATATATTGAATCAAAAAATGAAGAAAAATGATCTTAGAAACGTAGCAGAAAGAGTACACCAATATCTGGCACGAATTTTCACATAACCTACTTACTACCTACAGCAAAGCAAATCAGGCATATTTTCAAAGTTTCAAAAGTTTTAAAACATGAAAAAATATTATACATTTTTTAAACTTATTTTGATGTTATGAAGATAAGATCATATGGAAGATTACCAAATAATTCCAAAAATTGCAATACATTAGTAGTTTTGGCAACACTCCTCTTTCTAGTTTCATTCTTTAATAATTGAATAATTTAGAAACTAAATTCTTCAAAGTTCTTGGTCATCTTCACATGAAAAGCTTCATTCAACAGATTATTAACAAAGTCAAGTATCTAAATTATTTTTCATCTTTGGAGCTAAAACCAAATCATCTTTACTGCGAAGGTCTTGAGAAGAATATTTGTACACCGAAACCCATCGAGTTATATCTATATCTTATTTATCTTTAGAAGCTAGTTTCGGATAATCAATTATTTACTCAACTGAGTTTTTAACATTTTTCATATTTGGAAACGAGGTTAAAAGATTATTTCTATATTGAAGTTCTAAAGACTTTCACTATGTCGAATTGTAGTCCTTATTCATCTTTGGAACCAAGTTCAAGATTATCTTGTGAAACAATATTCTAAAGATTACCTTTAAAACCATGTTTTGAACTATCTTCATCTCTAAAGCTGAGTTCTGAATCATTTCTAACTTTGGAACATAATTCAAAATCATGTTTAGTTTTTCTGCATTAGATTATTCTTATATTTATGCAGATAGTCAAATTCCATATCATCTTCAACTCTCAAAAGATATTCTGAAGATTATCTTGTGTTGAATCATCTTCATCTTTGGAACAAAATTATCTTGAGTTCAGCTTCATAATATCGTTCATATCATTGTGAGTATCTGAATGAAGTTCTACGCCATCTTCAATTTTCAAGAAATATTTTAAAGATCATTTTTTATAGTTAAATTCTGGATAATATTTATCCCTGAAGTTGAAAATTCTAAATCATATTCATCCTCGGAACCACGTTCAAGATCTTCTCTTTCTTCAAAGATAAGTTCTAGATCATATTCAGCTGTGAAACAGCAATTCTAAAGATCACCTTTAGAATCAAGTTTTAGATTATCTACATTTGGAACATTGGAACAAAGTTCAAGATCATTTTTAACTTTTCTCCTCATAAGATTCGTCATCATCTTGGAGTCACGTTTCTTGTGACACATCTATTAAATTCTTTGCTTCCTAGAGTTCTGAATCATTTCACTCAGATTTTTGCAAAGGAAACTGATGGACAAATTTGTAGTTACAAGTCCCAATCTTCTTCTTCTTCTTTTGATCAATTTCTAATGGATTTGCCTTTGCGCTGCTAACCTGAACACACTGTTATTCTTATATTATTGTAGATAGGTAAGTTGTATATCATGTTCAACTCTCAAGAAATGTTCTGAAGATCATTTTGTGCTGAATCATTTTCATCTTCGAAGTAAAGTTTAAAATTATCTTTAGTTCATCTCTGTAACAACGTTCCTATCTCTGTGCGTAACTGAATAAAGTTCCACATTATCTTCAATTCTCAAGATACATTCTAAAGATCACTTTTTACAGCAAAATTCTAAACAATATTTATCTTTGAACTTGAGTTCTAAATCATATTCATCCATGGAACCAAATTCGAGATCAAAAATGGTCCATCTCCACAAGGTAATTTGTATCTTAATAACAAAGTTCTACGTCATCTTCAACTCTTAATCAACGAGCATTCTAAAGATTATCACTATAACTCCAAATTGTAGTCGCTTTTCATCTCTAAAGCTGATTTCTGTATTTTCCTTCAACTTTAGAATCAAGCTTTGAATCAGCTTTAACTCTCAAACAGCATTTTAAAAAACATTTATTTTTAGAGCTGAGTTCTACTCGTACACCTTTCTTCATATTTGGAATCAAGTTTTAAATCATGTTTGGCCTATCTTTAAAACATCATCTACTTTTTTGGAGTCAAGTTCTGAATCATTTTCAACTTTCAAACAGCGTTGTAGAGAATATCTTTGAAGTGAAGTTTTTGTTCTAATTCATCTGTAGAACTGAGTTCTAATCGTAAACTTTTCTTTATCTATGAAATCTATGAAATCAAGTTTTGAATCATCTTTGGTTTATCTTTTTAACATCATCTCTATCTTTGGAGCTAAGTTCTATATCATCTTTATCTCTCAAACAGCGTTCTAGAGACTATTTTTGAAGCGAAGTTTTTGTTCCTATTTATGTCTAGAGCTGAGTTCTAATCGTACATCTTTATTTATCTTTGAAATTAAGTTTTGAATCATATTTAATTTATCTTTCCGACATCATCTCTATTTTTGGAGCTATCAAGTGAGCTAAGTTCTATATCATTTTATCTCTCAAACAGCGTTCTAGAGACTATTTTTGAAGCGAAGTTTTTATTCCTATGCATGTCTAGAGCTGAGTTCTAATCGTACACCTTTTTTTATCTTTGAAATTAAGTTTTGAATCATCTTTGATTTATCTTTCCGACATCATCTCTATTTTTGAAGCTATCAAGTTCTATATCATCTCTATCGCTCAGACAGCGTTCTAGAGGCTGTTTTAGAAGCGAAGTTTTTGTTCCCATTCGTCTCTAGAGCCAAGTTCAACTAATGCATCTTCTTTATCTTTTGAATCAAGTTCTAAACCATATTTGGTCTATCCTTAAAACATCCTCTCCATTTTTAGAGTCAAATTCTGAATCATCTTTAACATTCAAATAGTGATCTAAAGTCTACCTCTCAAACAATGTTCTAAAGAACATCTCTAAAGCCATGTTCTAGTTTCTCTTCACATCTAGAGCAGAGTTCTACATAATATTCATCTTTGGATTAAAGTTTTAAAACATCTTTGTCTATATTTGTAAACTCATTTCCATCTTTAGATTTAAGTTCTACGTTATCTGCAACTCCCAATCAATCTATGTATCCATATGCCGTATATTTTTTCTCATATTTTATCCCCAATTTGAGATCATGCGGGGAAGATGAGAAAACCACGCGAACGTGGACTATTCCACTTTTCTATCTAAATGTCAGATCAACTACTACAATTTTACCATACTTGTGAGATAGTTTTTTAATTTTAAATTTCTCAAATGAATTTGATCTGTTCAAGTTTATAAGACCGCAGTGACATTGAATAACCGTTTGATTATTCAGTACCTATCTTGCTGCGTTTAAAAATATAAAGGGATGGAAAAGTAAAGTGGGAGAAATGACAGTGGAAAAAATATAAAATTTTGATAAAAAATTCCAAATGGTTTAAAATTTCAAAAACGAAGCAAAATTAAAATTATCAATTCAAATGCTTCCTCAGCTTTTTAATTATCTTTGCTAACATATTGGCTGGGATTTTAACCCTCCCCTCCCGCATTTCATCCAGGTCAAATAACTCATTAATGAGTTCGTAGTGTAGAAAAACTGTCGTTCTTAGCAAGCCAATAAACTATACTCGTAGGTTTAGATAATACCTAGGCATAATTTGAACTCTCAAACGATCGACTGGCACCTTGTATTAAATTTATTTCGGTACTGTTTCATTTTCATTTTCATTTCATTGATTTAGCCGCACGTGAGATTGCGAAAAGCAATTTACCACATTTGAATAGAAATCCTCGCAGCAACGTTTTAACGATGCTACTTCTCACCTACTCGATAAATTCTACGTATTATATGGAACCAGCCGACGATAAATTACTATAATATTTGCATTGTGAAAAATTGCCAACCACACCTCGATCCAGTATGAACATCTAATTTGACTATTAAAGCGTTAAAATTTGTAACGCGTCGTCTAGGCCAGGCTGCCTCACATAGTCACAGTTTGCACTGCATTTCAGTAAGGTGCATTTCTACTAGACTTTCGAGTACAATATACTTATTATAGAAGTAAATAGGTAGGTAAGCACCAACCTATATATACACACACACACACACACAAATGAAGAACCGTAATACTGCAAAAGATCCATATACAGAGTAAGTAGAAGTGTAAGTACCACCTATAAGTAAAAAATCAAAACAACGATGATGGAAGTACCCAGCAAGCAGCAACCATGAAGCAAAGTATACAGAGTTCGAAGGTCGTACGTAGAGCTATATACCGCCCTCTCGATCGTAATGTACGTATAATCGCCCGTAGAACCGCGTGCTTATAATAGCTACACCGATTATTATCGAGAAGGCAGCAGAATCACCCTGTAGCGTTTCCACTTCTACTTCTTGTGCATACTGCGTACGAGATGCGATGCAGTATGCAATGCTGAGCCCAGCACAGGCAAAGACAGGTGAGAAAACTAGCGAACATGGATCGGTCGCCGGTGGCTAGTATCGTGATTTACACCATCATCACGAATAAGGTACTACACAACGTAGTGTGGTATTTTCTTCTCTTGATTCTTTCCACCTTCCTCGTACTGGTACTTCGTATTCTCCTAGCTATACGTCTACAATAGCTACACTTTGAAATTGTAATTTTTGCTTCCGATATCGATAGCCAATGATCGTAGACTTGGTTAGCTTTTTTACGCGCGTCTGTGCTGGTGTGCACTGGATCTTCGAGGTTTTGTTTTGTTTTGGTTTTTTTTTCTCTCTCTACATTCGTATCTGGGGGCGGTTAATTGTTTCGTGGGTATACTCATTATGTGAGCTATTTTTCATTCGGTTAACCCTTTTTTCGTAATTTATCGTATTGTTTAGTATGATCTTATATATATATATATATATATATATGGCCATAAGACCAAGCGACTGTACCAGAATAAAGAAAAAGAGAGTAAAAAAAAAACACGGCTGAGCCCGAAAGCGGCGCGCGGCAGCCGGCTGCGCTGCGAAAACATTCTAGTAACTTTCTTGCAACAACCTTTATTGTTGCTCTTTTATACTATAAAGAAATCGTCTAACGTTAAACTGCGCGATCTCATTTTTCGGACGAAATTTTATCGTAAAAGTTTTTCTACCAACGAACAAGAGTAAAGAAAAACTCGCCAAAAAAAAAAAAAAAAAAAAACCCCCCAAAAAAAAAAAAAAAAAAGAGCAGAAGGAAACGGAACACATCGGTTATACAATCTATTACAAGTAATTCGAAAGGAGTTGTATTTTCTCTAATTTATTTTCGTTTTTCAAATGAAATTTTTACAAAAGAAATTTTCCCTCGATGGGGTTATTTTTTTCAATCAACTAATTCAACCTTTAAAAAATATATACACATTGTTGTGACCGATTCCGCATACTTTTCTAATACCCTTTCGCTTCATTCTCCATCTTAAGACTTTTTTTTTTCCACCAACCAACGATTTCACGTCCGTCTCAATCAATACTCGTATATGTAATCTTATCGAAGGGTGGTGGCCTTTTCACATACTTCTTTCTCTCTGTCTCTTTTCAATCAACGAATCTTCTTTTAACCATCGAATTTGAAGGGAAAAAAATTAATTCCTAGTTCATTATACTTACTTCGCCGATTCTCGTATTAAAATTTACATGATACGACGTTCTTGATTCTAAAAGTTTGAAAATATTCGTAGAGGCGAATAAGCCTAATAATGCTCTTTTTTTTTTTTTTTTGTTACTCGAAGGTTTATAGCGAAATACTAAAAGACGATTCGATCCTATTTTGTGGGCTATTTTTAGTACTTCCAAATAGATATGGCTCGTTTACAAAGCCATTCTTATGATATTTATGCCACTTTCTTCCACTACTATAGACTTATATTTAAAAGAATAGCCTTTTTTCTCTTGATTTTATTTTATTTTTTTTTGGTGTGATATATCGTTTTGGAAAACTTATTAAATGAGAATGCTTTTTCTTGTACCATGTTCTATGCTCGGTTGATTATTTACTTTTCTATGTTTTTCCGCATGCCCTAGGTGCTTTGGCTCGTCTACCAGTACCAAAGATGGAGAAAATTCTACCTACATTGATTATCTATATTGTCTCGGTGCTTAGATACTCGAAGTTGGTCCACTTAAGAACATCGATTATAAGCCTAGAAAAATTATAACGAGATATATTCGAATCGCCTAGACTCTGGGAATAGAAAAGAAAGCGCTCGGAAATGTTTTTTTTTGAAGGGGTGGAGGGAGAAGTGCTGCAAGTAGATATGGGAGACAATAGCTGAAACCCCCCAAAAGGCACAACTGCGACTTATACTAAATTTATACATCAAATTTCAACGTCTTAGCTCAATTTGTTGAAGGGGAGCTGTGCGAGAAAAAAAAACCACAAAAAATAAGAAACTTTTCATATTTTTTCAGGGTTGTAAGGGGCTACAAGGGGACTGATAAGTCGAAACGTTCAAATGGCACATCTATGACCCGCACTAAATCTACGTGCCAAATTTTAACTTCCTAGCTGAATTTGAAGAGAGATAGCAGAGGAACAGGCCTTTTTCAAAGTCAAAAATGGGTAAAACCTCCCACATCTCCCCTCCTAATCGATCTAAGAAGCGTATTTTTGAGCATGTTATACGACTTTGGATCGTTCAACGATTCGCTTAAGAAGGAACAATTTTTTTTAATTTTTACCCCTCAGCCCCCCTTCTCCACTCTAGTTTTACATGGCTGAATTTTGACCTAAAGTCATCCCCACTCAAAAATATCAAATCTACCACCAAAGTCTACCGTCCAAAGGCTTTACGAAGAAAAGCATAGGTCAATTTGCCCCTGTAGAATTTTCACATGATATTTCGGTGGTAGGTACATACTATCGAGATATATACCTGAGCAAAGTTTTGGACCCCACCCTCCACCCCACTGATTTGCTAATTGATCGATTTCAGCAATTTTTCGTGATGTTGTGGACCTACATGAGAGGCATCTCAGAAAAAAATCAACATCCCTTCTACTCACAATTTACTACCAAAATGATTTTTTGAAGTTTTATTCATTTTTTAAAATAAGGATGCTAGTTTGGTACATTTTTGAAACCAAGCAAACTTGGTTGAATCGCGATACAACTTTTATCACCTTTTTTTTTTAAATTTCAGTTCATAAACGCCATGGTAAAAATTGGAAAAAACCTAAAATGGGGGGGGGGAGGAATAAATATAGCTATACAGGGAAAATCTGGAAAAGGTTGACATTTTTTTTCGTATTCAGTATAATTGCAGCTTGTACGAGTAGAAAATCACAGTCGGGAAGCAAAACTTTTGTGAGAGCCCGTGCTGGACCCTAAGGGCGCCACCCTTCACCTCCCTTTTTGAACTACGAGTACGTTCATGATATTGGTGTCGTTTTCGCATAAATCAAATCTCCTGAACACGAATATAAAATTTAATTTTCTCTTCAGTGCCTACAAGTACCTGGACCTCTCCCTTGAGAATGACAAATCTGAATTCAAATTCTTATTAAGGGGGTTCAATTTACGGGAAAACGACACCAATATCACGAACGTACCTGTAAACCCAAAACGGGTGGTAAGGAGGTGTTATTATGGTTCAAAAGGGGCCCCTAAGGGAGTTTTGTTTTTCTGCCACTATTTTCATATTCCTTCGATTTACAAATATGCTAAATATAGAAACCATACCAACAATTTCAATTTTTTAATAATACAATTGCATATATTTACGAGTACGTGCATTTTGGGTACCACCTCCCCTTCAGAATAAGACGCGTACAGGGATCGCACTGAAATTCAGATTTTATATTCGTATTCATAGGGTTCGATTTATGCGAAACCCACACCAATATCAAAAAATGTGGAGAGGGGAGTGCTGTTAGGGCCCAACAGGGGCTCCTACTGGAGTTCTTCTCTCGAATATGATTTCTTAGTCTTACAAGCTGCAATTATACAGAATACGAAAAAAATTCTCACGTTTTCAGATTTTTCCTATACAGCTGTGTTTACCCTTCCCCTCCCCCCAATTCAAGTTTTTATCAAATTTTGACTATGACGTTTACGAACTTAAATTATGAAAAAAATATTGATCATAGAGGGGTCAAGTGCACATTCAAAAAGCACGGTTTCAAAATTGTACCAAACCAGCATCCTTATTCCAAAATGTCATTTAGGGGTAAATTATATGGGGAGGGAGGGGGTATTGATTTTTCAGAAATGCCTCCCATGCACATCCACAACGTAGCAAAAAAATACGTAAATCGATCAATTTTGCTTTCAAAAAAAAATCACGAGTGTTTTTCAAAAAATAAAATCCCTCCCCCTCGAAAATCAATAGGGTTGGTGGTCCAAAACTTCGTTCAGATATCTATTTCATTAGTGTGTGTCTACTATTAAAGTATCATATCAAAATTCCACCGGGGAAGATGTTTAATATTTACGTGTGCTTACCCCCTTCATTGCCTTTGACCAATTTTGGTTGGTATTGAGCTGAGCAAATGATTTTGAGCTTCGGTAGTAGGGGTGGGGTTAAAATAAAAAAGTAATAAATATCTGACATGTGTAAAATTGGTTTCAATGGCTTTCTACGTCTCTAAAACGGATTTCGTTAATATACTCCCGCAACCCTCCCCCCGCTCCCAATACATCAGCAGTCCGTAATAGCCTCGTTTTCACTGAGAATATGACATAGAAAATCAGACTAAAGAAAGGCTAGCAAATACCCACCCGTATTGTAACAAATTATCAGCAGCCAGCATGTTTGAAGAAGAAAAGTGACGAGAATTATTACAGCACGTTTTCATCCCTTGATCTGTACGCTGGACGGTGTGCTTGGAACCATTCGCGTTATCATCGCGTCGCGTCGTATTCGAAGCATAAAACAAAAAGGCTCAGGGGTTGATGAAATTATTGACCAATGAAAGATTATAAACAGGGAACTGAGAACCATTATAGATGTACTTGTAAACCAACATAGGTCGTGTATTAATAAAGCGATGACTAATAACTCGAGTGTCTGTTTTATACTGATATGATCTCCTTGCACTTGGGTTTGATCCCCTACACCAGAACGCATACGGATAAATGGTAACTTCCGACCATTTTTAATGTGTTGGCTTATACTTAACCTTATGTACCTAAATAAATCGATTTATTACCGAATTTCAAAAACGATGACGAACGACCCTATAAATTGATCATTATGTTTGATGTCAAGAGTTTAAATTATAGCTTTTCATATGTGTTCATCTTTCGAGGAATTATTTGATATTTGATAATAATTTTTTCAACGCGAAATTAATAAAAGTAAATGAAATAAGATGTAAAGCTGAAGACATGTAAAAGCTAGCTTATGCGTAAGAAAACGAGATTAAAGAATAAAGTCGAAATTTAAATTAAAATTAAATTTTAAAATATGCATAAGCATACACAACTACCTATCTAAATCCAACTAACAATATTCTTACATATAAGAAAAGCTGCGAACGAGGCTAACAAAAGACAAATATAAAGAAACAACGAAGATTCGAACGGGAAGAGAAGTGAGAGGGAGCTAAGCAGCTAGCTCGATAGTCGACGTTTACAGTTAAAAAGTGAAACTCATGTATAACATATACGTACTATTGAAGGCGTTATTATGCCAGCATATAAATTGTAAAATTTAGTAACTACAGGCCAAACTGCAATAATTTAAAAAAATACACATTTTCAAAAATATTATTTCAAAAATAAAATCAACACTAAAAATTTCTCCATTCTACCATTTCGATTGTTTTAGAAAGCCCTTGAAATATGAAACTAAAAGTTTTTACAATTCAAATTATCAGCACGAGTTTAAATGATGGACTTTGTAGAAAAAAAAATATTCGTTGTTGAAAAAGGCCACCCCTAGACTAACAATACACATGTTACACGTTTAGAAAATATTTCATAACGCGAATAAAGCCTTCGGCAATGCAAATAGGCAACATATGCACCTATTTTAATTTTTGTTTTGCAGGTTGATGTTCTTTTTTTTTCCGGCCAATTTATCTACAGCTCGTAAATATCTAGATAATTTGCGAGTTGGAATTTGAAAATTTTCAAAGTACTTAGATATTTCAGGTTTTTTTCTCCCATACGATCAATATATTTTTGAAATATTAAAACAAAACATTTTTACAACAGTCAAGGTGATCTGACATTTGGGAATTTTATTTTTCTAAAACGTTCGTATCACATATACATATTCAAGAAGCCTTTATACCTTTTTCGATTTATTACGTCAAAAACATTCTTACTTTTCATTTTTACAGCCAGAAATCAAAGTCAACTTCAGATTTTCAACATCTTTCTACACATATTTTCCATAGTAAATTTTGCTTTGATTTTTTTTTCGAAGTTATTCCAAAGTAGCTCTATTTCTACGAACACAAAATAAACAACAATGAGCATACGAGTCATTGGATTCCTTTCACGATGAATTTTACGATTGTATATTTAAAAATAAATAAATTTATAGATGCTCATTGTCTGTCAAAAAAAAAAAAAAAAAAGGAAACAAGATTTATAGAAATATGTAAATAATTTGGAATAATAAAATTATCCAGTTTAACGAAAATTTCTTCAAGTTTTGAATATCTACGTAATTCTACATAACTTTTTTTTTTTCATTTCAAAAAACCTTGAATACAAGATCCATTGAGTTAGTTGAAGTTCTACTTTCGCTTCGCTCGGGTAAATACAAATATACAATTTACAAAAGCGAAGTTTAAAAAAAATTGCAAGAAACTGCTTTGCTCGAGATGTTTTTTACCTAAATTTTGTACAAAAAGCTAAGTAAAAAACATGGAAAAGTTTCACGAACCTGCATCAAGGCACTGATGACATTGAAAGAGGTATCAGACATCTTCATTTAATGTCAATTAATCAACCAATCGGTTCAACTCTCGCAAATTTAAACGTTATAAATCAAAAAGAGAGAAAAATTTGAAAGAAGGAATCGAAAAAAAAATTTTATAATGCCTGATTTTTGTAAAATATTACTATCAGATTTACATGAATAAAACAGACATATTTATGACCCGTCCAATTTTTCCAGACGAATTTCAGATAATATTTCAGCTGGAGGGGACGGGGGAGCAAGGTCAAGGTAATGCGAAGAACTAACTTAGAAATTAACAAGAACTACCAAAATATACACTTTTAGAGGATGTAAGCGGGTAGCTCAAATATGCGAGGAGGGAAGGAGAGGGAAGGATTTATAAAAGAGACGTCAAAACCAAATCTCAGTGCACTAAAAAAATAACTTTTTCAGGCATTTAAAAATATGCAGTTGGGATGAAAAATCGAAACTCCCAAAAACCTCATCCAAGGCACCTATAATAAATCAACATGCCAAATTTCATTCATCTGACTCAACTAGGCGAGTTGGGGTGGAAATGTTGTACCAGGAATTGATTTTTTTCAACTCTAAACGGAGCAATACCCTCCTTTTCTGATTGATACAGCAGCTGGATTTTGGATAATTATGCAACACAATTTTCAATTCTGTGCCTATTGGTCAGAGGCGAAACTAGGATTTTCTTTCGAGTGCGTCATAAAATCGATTCCATCAGATAGTTATTGATGGGGGGGGGGGGATTTATATCGTTTTGGAAATTAATTATTCAAGAAGTAATCCTTTGTTTCCCTGTTACAATAAATTTTTCAATTAATTTATGAAAAAATAGACTTTCCCAAACGAAACGAGGACCAAAAATTTTGGAAAAATAATAAAAATTATCAAAAACTGTAATTCTGAAAATATTTCAGCAGTTGAGGGAGTTTTACCAACTTGATGAGCCAACTTTCAACGAAAATTTAATTTTTTTCTATGATGATAGAGGTTTCAATCTAATAACTCTCATTGCCTTGGCCTTAGGTGAGAGTTCTCATGAAAGAAAATATAAAAATTTATTATTTAATTATAAAAATGCATCAATTTCTACCTTGAGTAGCTATTTATAAACAATTTTTTTCTGTATTATGAATTTTGATTTCTCGTTAAATTTACTACTTTTTAATGTTCAAGACCTTCTGAATTTCAGAGTGGGTAAGCGAGTGGGCTTACAATCCACCCATGCTTTCTTCCAGTTACGCCCCTGCAAATGGTTCAAGCAAGGAAAAATTTTAGCAATTTAGCTCCTGACAAAATGATTTTAAAAACACAAATAACGAGGTAAATTTTAATTCGACTTTCGATAAAAATCAGGTAATAGTTTCATCCATAAGTACTGAAGAATCGACAGATGATGCGAAAATAAGGAATGTTAAATTTTTTGGATTCAGGAGGTGTTAATCATCTATTGATTCAGCTTTAGGGTGAGATAGACTTTGCTTCGTTTGTTTTTTTCTTTTTTTTTTTTTTGAATATGTGCAATCAGAGGGGTCTGAATAGTTGCGAAATCACCACAAAATGATGGTAAAAATTCCAGCTCTCCAACTAAATTTATTCAGCCGTCAAAACAGACCCAAAATACAGAAATATTTTTGAAAAATCCCAGTTTTACAACTTGAAAAATTGAATTGTGGAAAGCTAAAATGTTTGTCGCTTTATTCTGAGATAATTTCGCAACTGTTACGATCCCCCCCCCCCTCGTTTGTAGATTTCCAAAAAAAATAATACTTGATCCTTCGTCCACAGCCAAGATTTCTCCGAATTTAGACATGGCTGAATTTTGACACAAGGTCATCACGACTTACATATAAAATAATTACTAGACTTAAAAAGGTAATAGGGAGGGGGGACAGGGAGGATTCTTCACGGTTTACACTTTGTACAACAAGTTAACTACACTTTTCTCATCGTGATAAACCTAGCTTACCCATATCTCGATCTGCTTTACAGCTCGTACTTTTACTTACGTACTTTTCGCCAATCTAACGAAGCAGATAATCCAAACATACTGATAGAATACGTAGGTAAAATAATATGCAGCCTGTTAATGTTGAATACAGTTCGTTAGTTTGTCAATCAATTGTTTAAATATTACATCTATCTATATCTAATACCTTCGTCGAGTGTTAACACATATCTACTGCATTTACTATAGGTGCATAACGAAACTACAATGCAATGAGTTTAATTCGTCGCTCTTCGTAAAATCAACATACCTACGTAAAGAGGAAAGATATACATGACAAAATATACGTACGAAGATGAGCTGACGTCAACTGCACATATTATACGTAGATTCGTACATACGTTCAAATTACACAAATCAAAAATGATCATCATATCAGCAGGTTGAAAAAGGTAAAAATGATATTCGATAGTTTACAGTTACACCCATCTAAAAATTCATCCAGTAAAATATACAGCATATGTACTCCTATGGCCTATGGGTAATAAAAGAGGTAATCTCTGGCATTAAATGTAATTGGAAAAATATCACGCGATAAAATTGATTAAAATATAGGTACCTATTTGTATATTAATTTATCTGCAGGTGCAATAAAATTATTTTTTGTTAATGAACGACGATAGTTGATTAATTCGACAGAGATCGAAGATTAAATTCTAGATTAGGTATTCATGATGGAAGTAACGAGTGTACCGATCCTGTATGGAATGTTGATTGAGTTGTCATTTTTTTCACTTTTAAATCGAGTACATATAGGTAGATACGCTGAATAGGAAATTAATATAGCTGTGTGTACTCAGGCTACAGCAAACTAGGGAATATTCTTTCGAAAACGACAACGACGTATCCTAAATTTTACAGAACATTTTTGTGCTTTAATTTTCGAGCGGTTGTACTGGAATCTCATCATGAAAATTCTCGAAACTAAACCGGTTTCATTGGGTGGAAACTTTGTTGGATTTTTTTAAAAATTCGCTTGCTATCTTTTTTCAAGACACTAAAAATGAATCTGATCATGAAAATCGGCACAAACGAACCAATTCAAAGATGAACCACTTTGTAGATAAACCGGTTTATTATAGAAATTTGGAGCGTTTTTTTTTTAGAAAATTTGAGTAAACGCCGCAATTTTTTAAATTTCTTACCTCCAATCCCATCATGAAAATTCTCACAAACAAACCGGTTTCAAGATCAACCAGTTTTGAATAAACCGGATTCATAACATAGAAATTTTGTTCAATTTTTTTGGAGGGAGGGGGGAATTTGCATACTTTTACTTTTTAAGCTGCTGAATTCGAATTTTGCCGTAGAAGTTACCATAAATGAACCGGTTTCAAGATAAACCGGTTCCATGACACAGAAATTTTATCCGATTTTTTTAAATTAGCGAAAAATAAACCAGTCTTGTAGAATTTTTGTGCAATTTTTTTTTAATTTGTACACATTAGCAATTTTTTAAGGGACTGAACATAAATTTCCATATGAAAATTTCCATAAATGAACAGGTTTCAAGATAAATCGGTTCCATTACACAAAAATTTTGTGCGGTCTTTTTTTTTTAGAAAAATTGCATGCCTTTCCTTTTCATGGTGCTGAATTTGAATTTCAGTATAAAAATTCCCGCAAATGAACCGGTTTTATTGCGCAAAAATTTTGTGCGTTCTTTTTTGAAAATTCGCATACTTCCATTTCTCACTGCGAAGAATTCGAATCGTTTCATTATGAAAATTCTTGAAAATGAATCGGTTTCAAGGGAAACTGGTTTCATTGCACAAAAAAATTGTGCAATTTTTTCGAAGATACGCGCAGCCAAACTGGTTTTATCACAGAATTTTTGTGATTAATTTTTGATGATTCGCATATGTATTTGCAATTTTTTAATGGACCGAACTCAAATTGCACTAAAAAAATTACCAGGAATGAACCGGTTTCAAGGTAAACCAGTTCCATTACACAAAAATTTTGTTTGATTTTTTTGAAAATTCGCATACTTTCCACTTCTTACGGTGCTGAATTCGAATTATTTCATTATAAAAATTTCTGCAAATGAACCGGTTTGGTTTTATTACACAGAAATTTTGTGCAATTTGTTCGAAAATTCGCCCAACTAAATCGATTTTATTACATAATTTTAGTGATTTTTTTTTAAATTCGAATATGTATTCGCAATTTTTTAACGGGCCGAACTCGAATTTCATTGTAAAAATTACCGGGAATAAACCGGTTTCCAGATAAACCGGTTCCATTATACAAAAATTTTGGTTGATTTTTTTTGGAAAATTCGCATACCTCCATTTTTCAAGATGCTGAATTCGAATTTCACTATAAAAATTCTAGGAACTTGATCGGTTTCAAGGTGAACCGGTTCCATTACATTAAAATGTTGTCCAATTTTTGAAAATTCACGCAAATTAACTGGTCTTGTGATAGATTCCTCGTGATTTTTTTTGATAATTCATATATTCATTATTTTTCAAATTGTGTTACTAAAATTTTGCCATAAAGAGACCAGTTTCAAGATAAACCGGTTCAATCGCACAAGAATCTTGTCTGATTTTCTTGAAAATTCGCCTACTGCCTTTTTTTCAAGATGCTGAGCACGAAAATGATCATGAAAATGGGCGCAAAAGAACCGGTTTCATGATACAAATTTTATCCGATTTTTTTGAACACTCATTCGTTTAATGCTTTGAATTTAAGGAGAGGAATACAAATCTGACAATGAAGTTTTGACCATTTCCTTCAAAGTTAGTATACCGTTTCTATTTGGTGTCTGAGATCAAAACTGGTTTCTTTCAAAGAATTTCAATTCATTGTTTAGTAAATTTGAATTTTAAAAAAATTCTAATAAAATTTCTGCAACGAAACTGGTTAATTTCGAAATCGCTTCATTTGCAGGGTGTTTCTGGATAAGATTCCAGTTCAGCAATACGAAAAATTATAGCACGTGGATTTTCATGAAAATCGAAGATAGGTCGTTTTCGAAAGAATATCCTGCAAAGGGTGTAATTGATATGCTACAGACAAGTACCATATCTACCTACGTAAAGTAGAAACTGTAAGAATTATATTCAAGTATATAAGAGTACATTGATATGTACTCTTATATCATGTGGTAATGTGTATCTAACCGATGACATTATTGACAGAATAAACGCGAGAGTAAGTATTATTCGACGAAATAATAAAGCTTTTAAACGATAAATTGTATTCAATACAAACTAGTGAAATAAATGAAAACTTCCTCTGCCCTGCAGGCGCGATACTCGTACATATTATGTACATACTTTTACCTACTCGACTCGTACATCGTATACCTAAAACCTACTTACATTTCGAGGTAAAATATATCCACACGTTTAGGAGTAATACAATTGGCCTGAGAGCACACTGAGCACCAATTTCGCAACGATGTGTATATGTATTACTGTATACCTAGACCTACCAATCATCAAAATGCAACCGCGTAACCAGCGCATTTTATCGACAATGCGACGACGATGGTTTTTATTATTTAAAAATATACCAAAACACTTTGAGTAAACAAAAGAACGCATTTACCGAATGGCAAATCGTTCAATCGAATTACACATTTAAAACGGTTTTCGCGCTTTAGCTTTGAAAACATTAGCATATTCTAAACAAATCACATTTTCTCCTGTTTACCCAAATAATTTACTCGAACGCTACGCTACGGCAGCGTATTTACCCTACCCTTCTCATACTCCACCTGTTTCAACATTCATACACACATACACACACACACACATGCTCTCCCTTACAGAAAGAGTGGAAAAAAAAATGAAACACCTAGCGGCAACGATGAAGGTGAATATAACTCGACAACGAGTTGCGTTTCAATTTTTCCTCTCGTTCTTTCTCTCTCTACCCACATATCTGTACACTTTAGTTTTATTTTCTTTTTCGGCGGCATGGCAGGCGCGAAATACTATACAGTAGACAAGTGACGCTGACAGGGGTCGTATTGTATGCAGATGAACGTAGCTGGGTGCGCGGGTAACCTCAAAGGCGGCGTTTGTTTACCGTATATGCTAATTCTCGCTCTCGCTCTCAAACAAACGTCGTCGGGTATTCGTTCATTTTACAACATAAATACGTTAAAATGTTACCTACATATGCATACCTATCTACCTATATATACATTTATGTATATATACCTATCTAGCTATAGCTAGCTAGCTACACTGAAAACAGAAGCAGCATTCGCCAGAGAAACCAAAATCCGGCGTGAATTACAAAAAGTCACATAGAAGAAATATCGTTTAACGTTTTGCATGTGGTACAAGTCCTACCGTAGCTCGATCAGATTGCATACTCTTATCAACATTTGACGACGACGGAGACGTTACAATACCTCTACCTACCTTAGTATACCTACATACCAAGTCGAATCCACTAAAATAGCTACATCTACGAGTAAAATGTGTCGTCTTAGTTGCTGTACACCTTTACATTGAAAACAGAAACCAAACAAGACAGTTTAATGCGGTTTTCTATCGAACACATCGTACCTACTCTACCTACGTACAGCGGGAGGGAGGGAGGGGGGAGTAAGGAGAAGAGCTGCGAGAGCCTTAGGTGAGAAATTAAATACTCTCGTAGTACCTTGGTACACGTTACAATTGCATGTACCCTAGATCATGATCTTTTATACCGATTCACATTAAAACGGTTGTTTCTTCGCACTAAACATCGTGTTTCTTCTTTTCACGAGTTCTTTTTTCCCTTCTTTTCTTTTCTTATATATATTTTTTTTCCCTCCAACCTTTCTTTAGATTAAATATCTTCGTTTGGTTTGCAAGCAGCGAAATCATTTATACAGATATATATATATATATATGTATATATGTATGAGAAAAAGCACGCAGCATTCCGTGAACAATTTAACGCCAATTTCGAGCCGAGGTTTGGGGCAGATAAAAAGCCACACTACTGGATCAGCTCGCACACGAACCCATAATTTTTTCACAATCTTTATTGCATCTAGCATTATGTATGAGCGGTCAGCGTTGAACACTATGTGGTGTGAGCGAACTCCAACTTTATCCTAGTTGTATAAATACGTCGGTTTATGTAGGGTATTGATTGTGTATGTACTTCCATTTATGCCACACATTTTTTCTTCTTTTTTTTTCTGATAAACATCAAATGTACCAATAAATCTCGTGTACCGATTGAAAATCATCATCGTCAAGAAACAAGAACGTAGCCAATTGGGTTATAGAAGCGAAAAAGCGCTCGTGTTTTGTACACTTGTTATGCGTAGAATTGCTTCGTTTAATAATTGTAGGTAGACTACTACGTACGAGGTGTGTGTATTATCAATGTATGTACCTAACCTACGTGTACAATATACCCATTTCATTGCGGGTACGTTTATGTAGACGTAATCAGTGGGTAGGTGCTAAGGTACTGTATGTGTATCTAACTTTTTTTAATTTGTACGAGAATCCTTTTTAGACGTTTTTCATTCCATATTTAGTGCTCTAATTTACTATACGATGCATGCCCTGAATATTTTTTTCCATTTATTATTATACATGGTGTCCTGGTTTTGATTTTTAATGCATAATATTAGATCTTATTGAGCGGTGAAATCCTGACCGAGCCTTGTTACCTGTAAAAGGTATCGCTGAAGGGGGGGGGGGGCACAAGGAGCTTTGCGATTTACCCTTTTATTCTCTGCAGTGACCTAGGTGGTGTGAATGGAACATGAAATATTTTCGAAAGGTGTAAGTGGTATGAAAATGCCAACTTCTAGGATTCTACATCTATACAGATCACGAATAAGTGTAAATTATTTACAATTTCTTCTAGATTCATGTCACCCTTCATTTGCTGCAATAGGATAGAAACGATGGTTAAAATATAGCAGCAATGTGAAAAAGTATAAATCAACCTTGTGAACTGAAAGAAAGCTGAAATTTGAATGGGGACAGGAAGGAGCCTGGATTTGTGAGTCTGTGAGCACGCCCATCAAAAATTACTTTGCTCCAAAAAAAGGATTTCGTTATTAAGAAATTTTCAAGAATCTAAAAATTGAGAAATTTCTACTTTTTAATCACGTTTGTGGGGAGTGGGTAGAGGGGGTGTAGAGTGTATATTAGGGGGTTTCAATTTTAGTTTTTTTTTTTTTTACGAAATTCGACCGTGGTATGGGAAAAAAAGTTACGAAATTATGTCAAATGAACGTGGTAAAATTTGAGCTCTCTAAATTGACCCTTACTCCACTCCCTTTTGATTTAAAATTTCAAAATTTACATTGAACTTGAAAAAAATGTTTTTTCGTTTTTTTTTTTGGTGCTAACGTGTCATAGTAGACCACATGAGACCAAAGAAAAACTTTTCGCAATTTTTTTACTTTTCAGGGGGTTTAAAATTTTGTTTAAAAATGTAAAAAATCTGTTATTTAAAATTTTTTTAAGGTAGTGAAATGAAAATACCAAATTTCGTCATTTAGTAACATATTAAACAATAGCTTCGGGGGGGGGGGGGTTCACTTTAAAAAATTCGAAATATTCGATTTTTTTCATTTCTAAATTTGGTTTTGGTATCCCTAAACAGCGAAAAATAACGAAAAGTTTTGTTTTGGTATAATGTGGTCTTCTACTATGACACGTTAGCATCAAAAAAATTAATTTTTTTTTAGATTTTTCATGAAAATTTTGAAATTTTAAATAAGCGAGGGGGGAGGAGGGAGTAAGGGTGAAATTGGTAGCCCTAAATTTTTACCACGTTTATTTTTGAAGTCCATTTTTTGCACACTATCCTCCAATTTTCTAAAAAAAAAAAAAAAAAAAAAAAAAAAAAAAAAAACTAATATTGAAACATCGTAGTGTATGATAGAGTGAGTGGCCCTCGAAAATGGTCAACTTCGGTTTTCCAAGTAATTTTTTTTTACTTGCAAAACTTACTTGAAGTTCTAAAATTTTCAAAAATCATTTTGAAACATAGAATTATAACACGTTTTTATAGCCGAAATTATCATTGTTGAAAAATTTCCATCATTTCTTAATTTATCAGAAATTTAAAAAAAAATTTCACTTTTTGCGATTTTTTACAATTTTTGGAAAAACTAGGAAGGAAATTTTTTTTTAAGAAATGCCCTTTCGAAACAGATTTAGAGTATCCATTTTAGATGATTAAGCGCAATATTTGAATTGTATCTCTCACCGCTCATTTCTCAGGGGTGCTTAAGGAATGTTATTTTCGTGCTTTTCAAGAATTCCTTTTACACAGTTAAAAATTTTTTCCTATAAATTTACAATGCAATGGAACAAGTACACTTACCCTCGCTTAAGCAGACTCGATTTTCATCGCTTGTGACCTTTTCAGGGGTTCTCAAGAGGTATCGCAGGGGCTTAAATAAAAGAATTAAATCGTCGTTGATAGAATTTTTTTCAAAACCGCATTTTTTCAATTTTTAACAAATTTATTTTGAAAGACTTAAAAAATTACAATTTTTGAGTGTCGCTAAAAAATCGGCTATGGGAGGTAAAATTTAAATCTTGCGCTCAATCATCCAAAACCAATTTTCTACATACATTTCCGAGGAACGTTTATAAAAGAAAAAAAAATCGTCCCAATTTTGCAAAAAATTGTGAAAAATTGCAAAAAGTGAGAAAAAATAGAAGCGTTAATATGTGCAATAATTCTATTTAAAAAAAAAATTGTTTCACATTTTAAAAATTTTTTTGAAAATTAGCAAACTTTGAATTTACTATTGCAACCTCCCTCGCCCGCCACCATTTGCAGATTTCCAAGAAAAGTCAAATTCAGCCCACCCTAGGGCACACTGTCATCTCAGATTCTAAAAATAAGTTATCCGTTTTTTTCTTGAACCATTTATCCTGCATAGAATTTTCTGAAGTTGTTAGGGGTTAAATTAACGAAAGAAATCGAGACGTACCCCTCGCACACCCTTCAAAACACTTTTTATAGGCGCCATCTGTACCTGCATAACAATTTTTTAGCCTTCTCCATTGGTTGGAGAGTGTATTCAAATGAACAATACATTTTTCAAGGTTAAGAAGGTCAAAAAACACGATTTTTTCTGCTTTTAATTGCCCCAAGGGATTTATACACTATGTATCTTTCAATTTCCTATCGATTTATGTAAAATTAAAAATTTCTTGTAATAACTTTCATTTGCCACCATTGCCCTTCCCTCCACCCCCCCCCCCAATTCATTTACCAAGATTTGGACCTGGAGTCAATAAATTAATTTCCTTATTCGGAAAAAAAAGGAATGATAAAATTTAAAATTTTGGAAAAATACTTGAAAAACTCTTAAAGCTTTTTATCGTTTGAGTTTGTTGAAAAAATTTATTTAAAAAACCTAAAGTTACTAAAAATCTACCAAAAAAAAAATATTCACATATTATTTAAGTCATTTAAAAAAATTTCCAAAATGCTTGAGAATTTTGGAAATAATTCTACTGAGCCATAAAAGTAATTGGAAATCTGGCTAAATTAGATTGGATATTTTTATTTAGTGAGATTCCTCGAACTAGGAAGCAAGAATTAAAAAGACAGAAAACCTTCACCATTTTAAGTTCTTGGGCTCTATTTCGACAATTTTTCACATTTCCTACGATGTTTTATTTTTATAACCTTATTAGTATTTATAATTATAATATTAGGAACGAATATAAGAGAAAGGGAGGAGAAAAGAGGGAATTGCTTTCACTTTATAGAGAGCATCACATCATGTAGCCTTCTTTCTACCCTAAAATCTGCCTTTTCTACCTAAGATCATGATTGATATAAATTTCCGAACATAGATCTGCTCAGCTACTCACATTAGAAAAAAATCATTAAAAATGTGTAGTCAGAATCCATATCCATAAATTTTGAAAAATTCTTTCACTAAAATTTTCAAAACCCCAACCACAACCCCCTTCGAATTTATAGTAGGCAAATCACATATTTTATATGTAAAATACACTTCTCGTTCCATTCAAGTTTCTGATTCTGATCCGAACTGGTCCACCTTGTATATATATAAAATTGGTTATGATAAATGAGGGGTATTTTTGAGTAAAATCTATAATACGACCTCAGGGCGAGTATAAACTCGATGATTTTTTTTCTCATAAACATTTATTTTCTCACATATCGTGTACTCATACTCATACATCCATATACATAGGTACCTATAATACCTATAAACCACTCTAATGTATGGACAACGTCTACGTCGAGTCAAGCGCCAACCAGCACCAAATCATCGCACGGTACAACATCTTTCCATCTACGTAACTACGAAATTATTTCCTATGATAAATTAAAATTATCCTCTAACCGGTATATTACACACATACACATATACATGTATACCCCTAGTACACTATAATACGTATATTCTTACGAGCAACATACAAATATATCTACGCACAGATACACTCATACTCGACTCATATAACGGATGCAATAAAAGCGTTATGCGCGCGATTGGCTTGTTGCTTTATTACATATTGAATGTTTGCTGATTTGTTCAACTTTTCAGTACTTTTCATCGGTCGTAAATTTTTTTTACCGCTCGTAATTCAGTAAGCAGAGAGATCTATTATGAAATTGCAACTTTATTCCCATCATTTACTACACCTATGTGTATATCTATATTATATTCGATACGGTATGGTATATGGTATAAGAAGTCTACTGCATTCATACGTTTATTCGCTCATATCCATAAACAAGTGAATTCTTTTTTTATACGCACGTATACGTCAAATACATGGCTCGGAATATTCACCAAGTCAAATATAAAATCTATCAGAAATACATAAAACTATCTATACTAAAACATATGTCTGAGCTTATGAATGTTTTGAAGGGTTTCAATACACATCCTCTAAAACTTTACACCCCTATATTCAGTTCTTGCCAAAAATATAGAAAGGCGAGCAGCATAGGGATAAATTCATTCCTAACAAAATTTCCATTAAAATGACACCCGAATTTGATCATGAAATTTGATGGGAATGAACCAGTTTGAAAATGAACCGGTTTCATTATAAAGATTTAGTGCGATTTTTCTGAAAATAACTTTCTTACCTCAAAATCTCACAATGAAAATTCCCGCAAAGAAACCGGTTTCACTAAATAGAAACTTCGTTCAATTTTTTTTTTTTTTAAATTCGCACACTTCTTTTCTCAAGAAACTAAACACGAATTTGTCTATGAAAATTAGTGAAAATGAACCGGTTTTGAAATAAACCGGTTTCAGCATAAATATTTTCTTCAATTTTTTTGAAAATTAGCATTTTTTTTAAGATACTGAATACAAATTTGTTCATGAAAATTGGTACAAATGAACCGGTTTCATCATGACTATTTTCTCAGCTTTTTGTGAAAATTCGCATCCTCCTGCTTTTCAACATGTTGAATTCACATTTTACCATAAAAGTTCCCACAAATGAACCGGTTTCAATTCAAGATGAATAGGTTCTATTATACAGAAATGTTGTTCAATTTTTCTTTGGAAATTCTCATACCTCCATTTTTCAAGGTATTGAATTCGAATTTCGTCGCAGAAGTTCTCGCAAATGAACCGATTTCAAGATAAACCGGTTCCATTACACAGAAATTTTAACAGATTTTTTTTGAAAATTTGTGAAAAATAAACCAATTACATTATAAAATTTTTGTGCGATTTTTTTGAAAATTCAAATATTTGCAATTCTCAAACTTCACCATGAAAATCCTCGCAAATGAACCGGTTTCGAAATAAACCCGTTTTATTATAAATATTTTCTCAGATTTTTGTTAAAATTCGCATTCGGAGACTTTTCGAGGAGTTGAGCTCGAATTTTTCCATAAAAGTTCGCGCAATTGAACCGGTTTCAAGATAAATCTGTTCCAAGATAAACCTGTTTCATCGTACAGAAATTTTGTTTAATTTTTTTTTTTTCAGAAATTCCCATACCTTCATTTTTTAAGGCGCTGAATTTGAATTTGGCCGTATAAGTTCCCGCAAATGAATTGGTTTAAAAATAAACCGGTTTCATTTCAGAATTTTTTTTAAATTCACATATTAGCAATATTTTAATGGACTGAATTTGAATTTTACTACGAAAATTCCCGCAAATGAACTGGTTTCAAGATAAACCGATTCCATAGCACAAAAATTTTGCAATTTTCTTTTTTTTGAAAATTTATTACAAAATCAGAAAATTACAACTTAATGTTAATGAAGACTAAATATAGCACCCACTTGGTACAAAGACTGTTCAAAAATGGTAACCTTATCTATGAGAGGAAGGGAAGCCCCCCTCTCCGGTTGAATGACAGCGGGTAAATTTTTTTAATCTGTTTGATATGGTTGACGAGAAAAATATCTGAAAACTTTAGATAACGGGAGATAATCGATATTTTTCTTAGAGGGTTGAAGGGAAAAGGGGGTTTATAAAACACCAATTTGTGAAAAAATTATTTCAAAAATGAAAAAAAATTTTTAACGGAAGATTTAAGCGGGAAAAAATTTTTGAAAATCGCGGATTTCAGTAGTGGACCTTGTAATAAAACATTTTTGGATCAGATTTCGTTGCATAGAAATTTTGCCAACCTCGATTTTTATAAGGCGCTGCTAAACTTGAAACGAAATTTGCCCCTTTAATTATCAAGATAGGCAAAACTTTTATATGACAAGTTTTGTTGCGAAAAAATTTTCCTATGCATAGGGCATTAGGTAAAAATGTTGAATTTGCTCATTTGATAACATTTCATACGCTAGTATTTTCCATTCTCGAAAAAAGTGGGGAGGGAGACATAAAAAATTAATGATATGCTAAGGTAATATGAGACATTTCCGTTTTGATGTCATTTTCAGGCCTATGCCACCTATCTCAGGATTAAAAGCTTAACATTTCTATTACCGACTATTACACCACGCCTTTCAGAATTTTGAAAAATTACAAAATAAAATTCCCTTCGCCTTATTGTAGGCTTTTTTCAAAAGGTTAGAATAGCAGCTGACATTTAATAGGGAGTTTTTAACCGTTAAAATTCCTTTTCTTCTCAAAATTCCAAAGTTATACTTCAAATAAAACGCAACACCTTTCTGATTTTTTAGGGAGGGGAAGGGATGAATGAAAAGGGTGGGGTGTGCTTCTATTGATGATGATAGATTCCATTCCACAAAATTGGTAGCTAGGTTAGTGGGTACCCAGGTACATCAATACAGATTGAATATATTAAGAAAAAATTAATTATCTACGTGTATCATTCAAAAGAGAGAGGGGAGAATATACCGACGTCCACACCCACTAATGCCCCTATCGCGAATTTAATTTCCGTTCAAATTAACGTATTTAAAAACATGTAAAACAGCTACATGAACATTTCTTACCACATAATTGCGAATTCTTTTCTACCATAATAATTGCTGACAAACGTGAGAAAAAATGCTAATTCGCATTAATTAGAATACCACAATGTCGTATGAATTTTACCTGCAACAAAACAGAGAAAAAAAACAAAATTTAGATAAATCATCGGGTAAAAAAAAATAAATAAAAAAGGGAAACATTTTAAAACTAAGTCTTAAACACAAATGAAATCTTAAACCGTATCATTGCACATGTAAAACACTTTCGACTGCCGGCTCCCAATAGCTCGAAATACTCTTAGTAACGCGAAAGAAAGAAAAAAACATACACACACACACACACACAATGTAACACACGAAAAAATATTATAAAAATTGCCCTTCTTAAATATTCGTTTTTCAACTAAAGGGTTTTCACAAATCACGCGAAAACTGCCGAGGTTCATCCTAGTACATTATCTTTAATCCAATAGTATCGTGAAAAATGTGTTAGACGATAAATAAAATAAAAAAGTGCTCGGCGACAAAAATATGTTTAATAAAAAAAAAAAAATTGAAAACGCTTGCGAAAAATATAACGCTATTTATTAAGATAACGTTTCCTCGCTTTTGTACATGATACTTTTAGGTTTAGCGCCCCGAACAAATGCGAATTTATTCGCCAAAACGGGTTCTCGTATATATATGAATGAGTTAGGCAAGAAAAATATAGGTACTTGAAGTAGGTAGGTATAGGTACCCGGGTACCTACACTATATGCCAACGACACTATCGTTTGTAATGTCATTATACTTACTCAAAAAAAAAGAGCACATGGTATTATTTTCGAATAATATACTCGACGCATCCGGCGCATTATATTATATGGGCGCTGATGTAGGTAGGTAGGGAGGGAGGTAAGTAGGTATTTTAATATGGCTAAACTGAATAAACGCTAAAGCTAGGTAGGTAACATATACTGCACCTACATTCATTCGTATATAAATTGATTGTAAAGGGTCTGAATAAAATTACTCTATTATTTTTGTAATCAATTTTCAATATTATTATAGCCTGTTGAATGAATACGACTAAACTGCTTCAGTTCACCCTTCATTATGCTCATCGGGGTGGAATGAAAAAAAAAACATACCTTAGATTTCGACCAAACTCACGGAGGTGATTGATTTGCAGTTGACATCCCACCGTACAAAACTTTATACCCCTAGCTCAGAGGATGGTGAAGCTATGGGTCTTCAAAGCAGGACCGTTTTCAGAAAAATTCATTTACACTTCCTTAAAATGGTGTAGGGCCCCGATCATAGAGGTAAAAAGATGCGATTTGAGATTTTGCGCGCACTTAGCGTATTTTCAGTTCCACTCGAGACCACTTTTGGCCCTCTACTAGTGGGTTGAAAAACTGCAGATGGTAAAAATCGAGATTTTGTATTTTTCAAAAATAAAAAAAAATGCACCTGAAGAATATCATCTCAAATACGAGCGTCAACAGTTTTTACCAATCAAAAAAGTGGATTTCGTTCGAAATAGTTGAATGATTTTGCATATAGCAGTGTTGCCAATCTCGTTACTTAATAAAAGACGAAAATATTGCTCATTTTCATGGCAAAATTTCAAAATTCAGTGTCCCGAAATGATTTTCCAAATTGGCAGCACTGCTGCGCAAAACTATCCAACTATTTCGATCTAAATCCACTTTTCTGAGCTAAAAAAATTCTTGGGCACGTATTTGAGGTGATCGCCCTTCAATTGAATTTTTTTGAAAAATAAAAAATCTCGATTTAAGCGATCTGTAATATTTTAACCCTCTGGTTGAGGGCCAAAATTGGTCTCGGTTAGAACTGAAAATGCGCTAGGTAGACACAGAATCTCAATCGTATCTTTTTAACTCATGACCGGGGTCTTACACCATTTTAACAGAGTGTAAATGACAAAAAACTACGTTTTTTTATTAAACAAATGGTCCTACTTTGAGGACCCATAGCCACACCCCCCCCCCCCCTTTGAGCTTGGGACACTAAATTTTGTATACTGGGATTTCAACTGACAGTCAATTACCTACATGAGTTTGGTCAACATCCGAGCTTATCGTGGACTGTTAAAATAATTTTTGGCTGGTTCAAATCTTTATTTTTATTTTTATTTTTTTCCCCCGAACATTAAAATCACTTTCTCTGCTCAAAACTGATCAAAATTGCTCATATTCGGCCAATAGGCTCAGTTTGGTGCCAGATTAAGTATATACGAGTAGGGATGACCCTCGGTCAAAATTCAGTTTTGCCCTATTTTGGGGGGAGCGGTGTTGAGGGGCCAAAAACACAAAAATTGTTTCTTTTTGAGTCAATGAATAGAAAATTCAATGTTGTATTACATATCTAAAAATCAACGTCCTACGCCAATTAGGAGCGGGGATAAGGGGATTTTTCCTTTTTTGACCTTGAAAAATGGTTGTTCCTCTCCCATCTCCCCATCAAAATGAACAAGGAGGTTGAAATTTGATATGTACATTCAATAGCGGCCTTATATCAGTCTTTTGGAGGTCCCTACATCCCCTCACAGCCTGCATCCTATCACAGCCCCAAAAATGTGGTTGTTTGGTCAGGTTTTCTCATTTTTTTGAATTGTTTGAGTTTGTTCCTCGCATAACTCTCCTTCAAATTGAGCTAGGAACCTGAAATTTGGTATGTACATCTCGTGGGGGCTCTGGATGTGCTGTTTGGGTGTCTCGACTTTTCAGCACAATACCCCCCCTCCCCCTCCCGGCCCAAATATGTGGTTTTTTCGTCGGTTTTTCCAATTTTTTGAATTGGTTCCTCCCATAACTCCCATCCAAATTGAGCTAGGAACCTGAAATTTGGTATGTACATCTCGTGGGGGCTCTGGATGTGCTGTTTGGGTGTCTCGACTTTTCAGCACAATACCCCCCCTCCCCCTCCCGGCCTAAATATGTGGTTTTTTCGTCGGTTTTTCCAATTTTTTGAATTGGTTCCTCCCATAACTCCCATCCAAATTGAGCTAAGAGCTTGAAATTAGGTATGCATATTCAGTGAGAACCCTAGATGTGCTTTTTGGGGATTTTGACTTTTTAGCCTCATTGAGCCCTTCCTACCATCAACGTTGATTACGAAAAATGCATCGTTATGCGATGTTTTTTTTTTCAATTCTAATGATTGTAATGTGCCACGAAAATCAGGCTTAAAAAGCATCGCTTTGCGATGCTTTTTTTTCCTTAATCGAAACTTTTGTATTTGATCGATCTCTCCACACCAGCTCCGCACCATTTTAAACGTACTTGAATTCTACATCTCGTTCGTACAGATGTACTTGTAACACTATAGGTTTGAAATTCGAGCGAGACGAAAATTGAAATCCGTACTAAAAATTCAAATTACACGACGACGACGTCAACATCGACGCTCCGTGACGGCTGAACGATTTCCAAATTTCGTACATTATTCGTCTGTTGACGAATTTTCAATAAAATCAACACGGTAATTTGGTTAAAAAGGGGGAGAATACCTACACGCCAAGGTAGTAATCATTCTTTTAATAATGAAATCGACCCTCGAGCTACATTAATAAAACAAACCCTCCGAAACGAGCTAACAATTTACGGTGTTTCTTCATCGAAGGTATTATCGTGTACCTGGCAGGCGTATAAAGTCGAGCCTCTATATAGGGCTAGGCGTAACAATTCCTTCAAAATTCAATTATACAGGCCGGATTCGTGTACCACGTCGACCGTGCTTTAAAGGTCAAGAATAGTTATACCGCAGACAATCGTCTGTATCTACCCTTTGGCGTTGATTATTTGTGTAATTCGATTACGGAAAAGCAAATCTTATATAAATTGAGATAATTTCCAAATCTATATAGCGTAATGGTAAATTTATCGCGATGAAGATTGCTAATGGAGAAATATTCGAAAAATAATTTTACAGCCAGCTGGATAAATATTTAATTCTGTTGGTGTTTTTTGCTTTTTTTTATTTTTGAAATGAGGTCTTTTGTAAGATTAGATTAATGCAATAAATATAAGTCAGATTATGACAGAATTGCAGTAGGAAAGTGAAGTGGTGAGTAATAATATCTTTTGGACTGTTCGTAATATAGAAAAAAAATTCACATCCAATTTTGGGAGACCAGTCTGATTTATGTTCAGCTGCTATTCTGAGAGAAAATAAATTGGGAACAAATTTTCAAATAACTTTACAGATGTTTTTCATGAACCGTTCTTTCAAATCAATACAGCATAATTCATTCTCTCGATCTGATCCCTTTAGCATATCCCATCCACAGACTCCTCAACGCGGTCGAAATTTAAAAAAAAAAAGACGGAAAAAATGGATTGACATATCGATTTATACTAATTTCAGGTGTCCGGATTTGAATATTTGCATATTATTTGGGTACACCTGCCATTGAGTGCACCGCCCCTCTCCCTACTTTGGCCATTATAAACATAAAGAAATTATGAGAAAAAATTAAAATAGTAACTATCCTATATCCACACTCTTCACTATTTAGTAATTTATTTTTGTACCACCCCTTCCCCCACCATCCACTCGCCGTAGGTCGATAGTCCCCAATAGCTTCGTTAGCCTGATCGATTACCGGTGGTTGGGATGGGAGGGGGATACCAACAGAATTCGTTTTGGGGGCTAGAAGGCCATTAAGACAAATTTGGGTCATGCCAGATGTTTATTTTTATTTTTTTGCCCGAACATTAAAATTATTTACTCTGCTCAATACTGACCAAAATCGCTCCTATTCGGTCAATCGGCTCAGTTTGGAGCCGGATTAGATATATATGAGTGGGGATGACCTTGGGCAAAAAATTCAATTTTGCTCCATTTTGGGGGAGGGGTGCTGAGGGTCTAAAAACACAAAAATTGTTTCTTTCTGAGTCAAACGATAGAGAATCCAAAGTTGCATAACATATCCAAAAATCAACCTCCTAGGTCAATTAGAAGGGAAAATATGAGGGTTTCCCCCCTTTTTGACCTCGAAAAAGGGCTATTCCTCCCCTATCTCGCCCACCGAAATGAAATAGGAGATTAAAATTTGGTATGTACATTTAGTACAGACCCTACACGAGCCTTTTCGGGGGAACCGACTTTTCAACTTCATTGCACCCCCCTCACAACCTCTAAAATGTGGTTTTTGCTAAGATTTTCTCATTTCTTTCATTTTTTGAATTCGTCCCTCGCATAACTCTCCTCCAAGTAGAGAGCTAGAAACTTGAAATTTGGCATGTACATTTCAGAAGGACCATACAAGTAGTTTTTGAAGATCTCGACTTTTCAGCTTCTTTTCACCTCTTCACAGCCCCAAATATGTGGTTTTTTGGTTGTTTTTTTCTATTGTTTGAATTGGTTCTTCATATATAACTCCCTTCCAAATTTAGTTAGGAGCTTGAAATTATGTACGTACATTCAGTAGGGACCCTAGTTGTGCCTTTTTGGAGCCTTGACTTTTCAGCCCCACTGAACCCTCTCACAGTCCTAAATTTGTGTTTTTTTGACTATTTTTTCCAATTTTTAATTTCTAATTTTTATTCCTCGCACAATAACTCCCCTCCAAATTGAGCTAGGAAGTCGAAATTAGGTATGTAATATGTGTAGTCAGGAAGGACTCCAGATGTGGTTTTTAGGGGTTTTGACTTTTCAGCCTTATTGAAGCCTTCCTATTCTCAATGGTGATCAGAGGCCTATCGAATGGGTGGTGGGGGGGGGGGGGCCTCCCAGCGGTCGGGAGTAGTAAAATTCGGTTGACAGTTGGTAGAAGTTGAAAAAAATGAGAAGTAATGGAATGTTGGAATTGGTGGCAGTTTTATCGAAGAGTATCTTCGGATTTGTGCCCACAGTGGCCGATTTCATTTTCCAATGTTAACGGTCATTTTTCGACCTTTTTGCCTCATGTTAAAATACAGATGAAAATATTTAGATATTGTGAGAAGGCTTGTATGAAAACTAGTCGGTACTTGACTTACATGAGAGTGAAGTCACATCCAAGGAAGGAAACTTTTGGGTTTTGGCTTTCGTAGAAATTTTTTTGAAATATAAATTTGAAGCATAACTTTTTGCGGAATGAATCGATCTTAACATGTAATAAAATATGGCATTTAGAATTTATCGATGCACAGAGCACTATTTTTGACCCTCTATTCCTAACATTTCAGAAAAATTTTTCCCTCGCTTCGCTCAGGCGTGATTTTATCTTTCATTTTTGAAAGCAATTGGTTGAAAATTCTTCTCAAATGATAATTGGTAACATGACGTTTTCGTCCCTTATTTTTTTCAAATTGTGACAAAGAGTACTTTGCCTGCGATGTCAAAATATGCAAAACCGTCACTGGTTGAAATTGGAAAAGCAGTAAAATTCCAGAATAGTTTAATGATGACGAGGTGTGCAATTATGACTTGACTGTAGCTCTAAATTTGTCGAAAATCGTCCACTCTCTGTCGCAAATTTGATATAAACGCATTAAAATTTGAATAAATAGGCACGAGAAAATTTTAGTTCCTAAAAAAAATCTATTATTATTTTCTTAAGCAAAAATGTACGTTTGTATGTGCTAAATATTTTTTTTAGCTATGAAACTTGCTTCTTTGCAAAGTTTTGGGGGAAATTTGGTTTTTGGGGTACTCGCAAAATTTTAAGAGATCAGTTAGAAATTTTGAAAATTTGAAGTCCAGCCCCCCTCTCCCTCGAGCACATCGCTTCGGAAGGCTCTGCCAATGCAAGTCTACTACCCAAATTTGATCGATTTTGATCGCTATCGAGTTAAGCAAATGATTTTTGGTTTCGGGTGGAAAAAATGAATTAACGAAATAAATATCTGACATGGCCCAATATAGCTTGAATGGCCTTCTAGGACCTTAAAACAGAGCGCCGTAGGTCGATAGACCGTAATTGCTACTGATGGTGATTAGAATTCTCATGATCGTAATATATCACGACAATCAGGCTGAAAAAGCATCGTTTTTTTTTTCGTTTAAGATATAAGGTAGAAAATCAGAGTAAAAAATTAAAAAATTTCTTCAACAAATAACCACTCCCCAATGGAATCCGATAACTTGAAAATACCAAGATGATTATTTTTTTCGCAATATATTCAATTTTCGAGGAATTTTTTACGATTTTCATTTTCATTTTCAACGTGTAATTTTATTTTGGTCGAGGAAAAAAACATAGGCCTATATATTCTAGATACGTATAACGTACGTACTTCTATACTTACTTATATTATATACTACGTAAGGGTAAATTATGAAACATTATTAAAACAACAGCCAGCTATACGTAGACGTACGTACAAAGATATAAACTCGACTGTAGGATAGGTAGGGGTACCTACCTGCGAGTACTGTATATATGCAGTACGTGCGTACCACCCGTCCTATCTACCTGTACGTCTGTCTACAATGGCAACTTATGGCCACATTGCAGCGTAATTCTCTCATTCTTCGGATTCATATTGCGCGCAAATTAAAGCCATGTATCATTCTAGCCGACCATAAGGTATACACTAGCAGTCTACCATACACATAACCTTTGTAAGAAGAAGAACATCGGTACAGCTCTTACCTCGACTCTTTGCTTCGCTTTACTTCATCGTCGTCGTTGTCGTTGTCGTCGTCGTCGATGGAATGAACAATTTTCGAATTATCGTTCAAACAACATATTCACGTAACGCTAGTAATTTTCAGAGCTCTCTCTTAACTAGCATCTCCACTTGTACAACTTACCTTACCATACGTGAACTTGTACAATGTACAATGTACATACTAATCTAATAAAACTTAAGGTTGTAAATTTCGCACATGATTCGCGGCCGAGCTCATTAATGGGTACAATAATGTCACGTTTTAGCCAAGCGCAACCTGTTTATACGTGTAGGTGATTTTTTTCCCCTCCCCTTCTTTGATGGCTCATTGCTGTAAAAGTTAGTCGCACCTTGCATAGGTACCTTTACCCAGCACATATCGATCCAACAGGCATGAATATGAGATACGAGCTCAAAGTAGGCGACGATGTCGAAACGTTTATTTAATTATTTTTACCTAATGTCGAAGTATACGTAATGGTGAAGTTTTCCAAGCTAGAAATTTACTTAACCTAGGCTCGTATCATTCGCGAGTAAACGAATAAAATAACGAACTTTATACGCTTAAATACTCTTCATTTATGTATAGTGATTTTGATGTACTAACAAATTAATTTTTCAACTAACACATATCCAGCTGTCTTATTCGTAAAAAGATTTCTACCCTGCAAATTACACAACAACGTAGGCACTAAAAGGTAGTAATTTCATCTTTATACAATTATATCACGCGTGTGTTAATTGATTAATAACCTGAGAGTTGTTTTTGTTATGCAAAATTGTCCTAATTACTCGTACTAATGGTAGTACCAATATAGCTTAAAATGTTTAACACGATCGTAGAGTAAATGTAAAATTTAAAATTACTATAATTAAGTTTGCACTCCAGTTCTTTAAATATTTTTTTTTTCAACGAGTTATTAAAACCGGTTGATGGCTACCGTAGGTTGGTACCAATCGATTCGTATTTCGGTAGGTCTACGGCGGCCATATACCTGCGTTTGAATTCTATCACGAAGTCGAAGTTTTTAATAAATTTATGCAGGGTTGATTAGTGACAGCGTTAATGTAAATATCGACCTAAGGCGTTTTAATAACCGGGTATGGTATATATATCTATATATATATGAATGGGTAGGCCTATACAGGCCTTTACTATACGTGTTCAGTCGAACCATCTTTATTACTCGTAGATGCTTTCTTGATGATCGAAAATTCCATTATTCCCACACGTGTCGTAATTAGTATACAGCGAATAAGGGTTAGCTTAATTATTTAACCAAAAAGCGCCCAAGATATATATTACGATACAGTGAAGTGGTCAGTGGTCAGTGGTCACTCTGGCTGTATACACTACGAACAGCAATTATACGTAGGTATACCCAAATATTGAGAAATTATACTGATGATTGATTCGTTATTATTACAGACACGTGTTGGATGAACGTTAATTTTTGTTATTTAATATATACCTACTACGTAGACCTGCTCTCGTGAATAGCTGCTACCCGATTCGGTTGAAAGTTTAATAAAGTGCTTTTGATAAGCAAAGGTAGGCAGCACGCTGTCGTTAAATTGAAAGTAACGACCTGAATTTTACGCGTAGTAATTTTTACTTCGAACCTTTCGCGTAATTTGGTGTCTCGACTACGAATACCGCCGGTACCTCTTTGAAACTATAGGATGGTCCGTCCAATATTTTGCGTTTGGCGTAAGGGGAGGAGGCAGTGTGAGTAATGAAAAATGATGAAATGGCATCGAAAAAATTTTCTATAACGTGACAAACGACTCGGATATAATTACGTGCTCGATTGTCGGCCTTTGAGGATTTATTAATTTTAGAAAAATTTCAAAGATAATAATTTCCAGAAAATCAACTCGTCGTAAGAAAGTAAAGCGCATGGGTCAGATTTCAACTGCGCCCCATAGTGCTCCCGCACAAATTCTAGCTGATCAAAATTCCAAAAAATAGCGTCTTCTGTAAGGTTCAAAGCATCTATTTTCACATTTACCAACTGCCTTTGCAATGTATTCGTTGGCTATGGCAACACAACGACAGTAACATTTACACAATGAATCTGTTCTGCGATAATCTGCAGAGTGTGTTGATGAAATGCAGGTTTATGCTGTTTAATCGGATTTTTTCTCCTAGGTTACGATTTCGTACTTGTTTTTATGTGTTGCTGTGTTTCGAGCTGAGCAATAAGCATTTGAAGTGAGTACTTTTCTTACACACGTATTTGTTACATCGCATAGACTTATAGAAAAATGACTAGGTTTGGGCAAGAAAACTTCTGCGCACATTTCTTCCTTAGAGTGTGTATTTTGACCGACAAGTTTCACTTTTTACCCAAAGGCGCCCCCCTCCCTGGAAAAAAAAATTATAAATGTGTTCAAAAATGTTGAGTGAACTGAGGAAAATTGAAATTTGCAATTTTAGCGTGCAAGGCCTGAGGAATAAATTATGGTGTCATTAGATCCATTTATTTCGACTGTACGCAAAACTCGAACGTATAATAGATCCGAAATCTCTGAGAAATTCGAGGGTTACTCCTGAATACAAATTCTAACGAACAAAACTCCGATGAAGAGTGGGAAGAAGATACGAAAACCTTAGATTGAATCATGCAAAATCGAAAAATTTTACAATACATATTTGCAAATTATATAATTGTTGCAAATTTCACAGATATTCTACACGATGTCTTCATAACCCTCTCCCCCCCCGGGTCTTATTGATATTTTCAGTAAAATGGACTTTGGAAACTAGTTCAGTAGATTCGAAAACGTATATTTTGATACCACACACTAACTTTTTGAAAATTTTTGTGTTTCACCCCGCCCCCTTCTCGGGGTTTATTGCAGGTTTTTGGAGAAAGTGGCTTAAACACCATATTTAGAAACGTCAAAATATATAATTTGATACCTCACTCAATAACTTGAAAATTTTCGGGTTTTGCCCCCCCCCCCCCCCCCCCCCC